>JARQTH010000267.1:451485-513753 GCA_030142595.1 Trachelus iudaicus
GAAGTTTTCCTCGGTATTTTCAATAATCTCAAAGAGATCGCATCTCGAGCTGGTCGTCTGGCAATTTTGGACTAATCCTACAGGCTCCTGAAATAATAGTCGGGAGAATGGGAAAAATGAAAGGCCCGGTAGCTCTGGTTCTGCCAGACCGCATTCCTCGACAAGGCACAATTATCGTCGCCACCAACGAGGGTGGTCGACTCGGTGCAGACCAAGTTTTGCACCTGTCACTCGCGTATCTCATTAACAATTAACTATCCGTGAAAATAGCCTTCTGAGGCAATTTGATGTCAATCGATCGATCACCGACCTAGGTTCCTTTTCAGGCACGCAGGGAAATTAATTAATCACCGTAGGACTTCCGATCGATCGTCCTCGATATTTCGAGTAAAAATTGTCAAAAATGAAGGAGAATGAAAAAAAAAAAGAAAACTCCCAGCTGCGATTGCTTCAAGACTTAGAAGGTCTCATCGCAAATTGTCAAGGACTCCAGCGTCCTTGTCAACGAGAATTTAGTTCACGGAACCCGAGAAGATCCTCTTTGATTTCTTCGAGAGATGCCAAACGACCACAAAATGAGCAAACGAGTCGTTAAAGTTCCCATTTAGTCTGTCGTTGAAACGTAAACCTTCTCGTTCGTTAAAAGTCTATTCACGCGAAACGTTCGAGTTCGTGACGAACGACCTCGGTGTCTTGCGTCATTTTTATTACGACAGAATTTCTTTATGAAACTCTTAAGAATCCATTAAAGTTCTCTTTTAATAAAACTATTCATTTTGTGCGGGAGCTTACTATACGCGTATGCGATTCTTTTATCTGTTAGTTCAAAATTGGCCGATAACGTCAGGAGCGACCGTAGCTCTGTTTAGTTTCAGATTAGAACCTCAATGTAATATGTTACGCGTGTATTCATACATTCCGTGTCCCAAATACCAGACACGTGTATAGCTTTCATTTCGACTTTTGCCATTGTCACCCAGTCAACGGACCATGGAGAATTGGGCTCTTACCACGAGCACCAAAGCACCAAACAATTGCCGAGTCGCTCGCAAAGCAGCATTCGAAATTTAACCAGGTAGCAGCAATTCACTTGCACGAGGAAACGAGGACTGTGGTGGCCACGAGGCACGAAGCGGGAAATCCCCGATTAAGTCGATCCTATTCCTCTATTGTTTAAGGGAAACAGGTTTCGAGGAGGCAGGCACCGCCTCTGCACAGTCGGTGCAAAAAATACGACGGGCCCAAGTGGAAAATCGCTCCAAGGGTTATTAGAAAATAAAGGTATCAGCAGGGACGACCCCCCGAAGGAACGTCGGTTCCTCATTCTGAGAATGAGTCACTTTACTGCAGGACAATTCCAGCCCTCCTTCCAATACTTTGACTATCGGCAAAGCAGAAAATCAGCCCTGAGTCCTTTTCGGCGTTTTCGGACTCGCACGGCCCATGTGTTGGCCTGAAGTAACGTCAACGTCAAAATGTTAGCTTAGGTTTACTCACCATTTCCAGTCCTGTTCATGACGATCATTCGACTGTGTCTCAAGGAATTCCTGGTCGGCGTGTGTCGGCCGGCAATCTGCGAGGCCGCCAAGTTGACAGGCACAGTCGTCGAGAGACAATTCGCCATTGACGGTGCTCGGCCCAGTTCCTTCTCCTTTTCCGGTCGGAACATTTTCCCAATATTTCCGGTGGAGACAGCTCCTGCTCGAGAATCCAACTCGTTAAGGCCTAATCGCTCGGTAGGAAGTGCCTCCTCGCGTAGCTGCACCGTACGCGAGCAGGCGCCTCCTCCTCCTTCTATTCTCCTTTATATATTCTTTTTTCTTTTTTACGGAATGACAGACACGTCACGCGACCAACTGCCAAGTCACTTCGATCGACGTAACTTGTTTTCCTCTCGAGGCTCGATCGGCTCTTAGCTGTCGCGAACTCCGAGGCTTCGTTGGAAAGTTTTCGAAGGAGGCGCCGAACGTTAAAACGAATCCTACCTGTGACTCTTACGTTGTGAATCCTGGCGACGTTTCCTGCGCTGACGGCGCTGCTCACTCTGTTCCCCGGTGTCGTTGCCGAGGACGCGCCGTTCTCGCGAACTTCACTCAAATTCCCGACGCTCATCGCAGTCGTGACGCAGGGCGGCATCGCTGGCACGTCCTGCCAAGAGAAGAGGAGAGTTGAGGACACGTGTGTTCACTGGCCGACGCAGGAGGAACGCCAGTGCAGAGAGAGAAATCGGTAACGATTGACAGTTTCCTGTTGAAACGTATCGACTTCCGTTCTTCTTGAAAATTAATGGACGAGCTCGTGTTTCATTATTTATTTGAAAAGGACTGCTCGTTTACCGATTCAAGGAAAATCTTAGGCCGACGATCAGGACCGCACAAACTTTTCCTTTTCCTCGCGCCTGTCGCGCACCAAATGAATTCCTTTTCCTTGAACGACGGTGAACTGTGGAATCGCACGTGGCGCTACTCGACACTCACCTTGAAGTTGTCGTAGAAGCTGACGGGGCGGCTTCTTGGCGCGCACTGACCCTCCTCGTGGGGATCCATCGGGTAGGTACCCCTCGGTGTCAGTGTGCCGACCTCGTGCGCGCGCAACTCCTCCGGCATCGTATTCGCTTCCTTCCTACTTCCGCTTTTCTATTTTCAGCGAAACCTCGAGCAGACGAGCAGACGAGCAGACGAGCCCCGCGCTACGTTCACTCGAAGCTCACCTATTATTACGAGCGACCATCAATGAACTCTAGTCGGTTTCCACGAGCGGATGCGTAAGGATGCGTAATAGTGATTTGGCGGGGAACCGATCGCCTCGTTAATATTTATAAGTACTAACTGCTCGCATTATAAATTCCTCTAAGCGGATTCATGACACACAATTTAAACGCTATCGCGACTTTTCACTCGCTCGAAAGTTTAGAATCTCGCGTGACCCTTCGCCCCTCTCGCTCCCTCCCCCGCGATCGGGTCCCCCTTATTTTTCGGCAAAAATCCTTCGGACCTTCGGCCCATCAGTGACCAGCGAACTTTGACCTTCGTGCTGATCGTTAGACTCCCGGAACGTGTACACCTGCCTGCTGCCCGAGGCGGAGCTGATCGAGGCGCGATCTGCCGATGAGTCACCCGAGGAATCCCAGAGTAGACGGAGAAACCGCCGGATGATCGATGCCAACAATTTACACGCACTTTTCTCAATAACGTTGCTGGTAATTTTTCTGGTTGGCCATACGTCACGTAACGTCACGTCACGCACCCCGTGCACCGAGGGGATGGAAAAGCCGGAAAAGCCGGCTGCTGTACGGAGGCGCGTGCCCCGTTGCTCTGTGCTTACACTCAGCTCCACGTGCTTCGACACGTGTTTCTGCTACCTCGATTGCAATCCGTCACCCCGTAGATGTCTGAAAAATGAAGAAAAATTGGCTGAAACACTGGTAACGCCGTACGCACTGGCTGTCCCGTGCGAATCGCTCGGGAAATTCCAAAAGCAGATAACAAAGAGGGATACGCCGCAGACGATTACTCGGTTCGATTGTTCCCATGAGGATGAAGGGTAACGACGACGCGAGAGAACGGGAGTGAGGACTTTGAGAGATCCAAGCGGAATTTGAGGCGCTGCCAGTGCCGTTGTGGACGGTGCTTTAGAGCGCTAATGAAGTAATGACTTATTGCCAGTGAGCGGTAAGCTGTAACCTGAACGGGCGAACAAGTGTTGCTTTGGGAACGCAACGTTATGCAGCCGTGCAGCGATGACGCGACGCGCGTCAGCGTCTTCGTTAGTCGTTACCGTCGTTACGCTATTGGCCTGCAGAGGCGACGTTGCAATTTTACGAGACTAAAAGCAATCCTAGAGTCTCCTGCGTGAAAATAAAAGGTAGGTAGATCGGAGAGCGATAAACCTCCGGGTTGCGAGAGTTCTGGAATGCGCCTGGGCGTCCCGCGCGTCGGCGTCGCGACGTAATCCCTGCTCGCGAATGGGCCCTCAATTGATTGTCCCAATTATTACGAAATCTCATTTAAACTCCGAGGGACTTCCTGATGGAAAAATAGTAAAGGCGGACAGTCACGTGACAGCAGGTTACCCGTAAAATGGTAAGACAGGTTCTCCGTTCGGAGGGGCCTGCGACCAGGAGAGATTTCGTATGCGGACTGTGGCAAAGGCGTCGGGACGACACGCACTGCATCTATTTACGTGATACTAGTTACTGCTAGAATAATCCTGACAAAGTTAGTATTACCAGGAAAAGAGGTGCACGTAAGACAAGGCGGCTGCGTAGGCGCTATTTCGAATTACTGACTTCCTGCTTCTTCTCCACTTTCCCACTTTCGTCGAGTTCCTCCCCGCCCATTCCGGCCCGTTACCAATTATTTCTACATAAATTCGATCCGATCGTAACGGCAACGGATCGATCACTGGACGCGGAATCGCGATGTTTAAAGGTATCGTAATTGCAACGGGACACTCGGCCGGCCCGTCTCGTCGGCTCGCCGGGAAACGTCGGACTATCGAGGAAAGGCAAATGCACGTGAATTCACGACGTAATGAAATTGTTCAATTAAAAAGATTTGCACTACTTTGCATCCATCGATCGCGCCCGCACACGCGCGTCCGCGATATTAAAACTCGACGCGGCGGATTGATCGGCGGCAAACGTGTCGCCTTCGGACATTCCTATGGGCGTCCTTGTAGAAATACAGTGACAATTACTTGTTGCATTTAGGATTCCTCTTGCTTCGTGTTTCCCGCTGAAGATAAGCTTGGAGAATTGTATGGGCATCCGTGTAAAGAGACACAACTTCCTCTTCTCTCGTTGACGATGATTTCGAAAATAGAAGTAACGCAGCGCGCGAGTGACTCCTCAGCGGAGTCGCCGGAGTCGCCGGAGTCGCCGGAGTCGCAATGACAACTGAACCTGCGCGCCGCGCGTTCCAACGATGCCTAAGAGCCCCACCAAAGTGTTCTCCAAAGCACCAAACCCGATCCACGATCTACGATCCACGATCCACGATCCACGAGGCCAGGGAGCCTCAAACCCGAGGCTTCTCACAGGTGGATGACAGAGGCGCGTCTGGCGCTCGGCCCGTCTCCCCCTCCTGCTCGATATTTCCGTCCCGCTGCCGTCACTAAATTCTGCCGATTATATTCTCAATCTGGGCTCTCCAAATAACCGAAACGTCCAACTCAAATTCTCAAACTCTCTTTGGATTATTCTTTTTTTTTTTCTTTCAACGAAAATCATCTAAATTCCAATACGATGACCGATGAATAAGATTATTTTACCTGGAATAATTGTCATTGATGATGAAACGGAAGATTGGAAATGCGGTTAGGAAGATTTTCGAAATTGAGAGTCACTGCCGTTTACTTTCACATCGCGTAGCGATTCAGAACGAGACTGAGGAAGGAAGGGGTGTGTGTTGCGTGTACGTGCACGCGTATATAGATGCGATGATAGATGCGACGGTGGTGGTGAGAGGGAAGGGTGGGAGGGAGATTGGTCATGCCCACTGGTCGGTGTCTACCTTGAGAGGTCCCTTGCCGTTCTACCTTCTTTCTTTGACTGGCTTTTTTATGAATTCTCTTTACAGTCACGTGGAGTCCCAGTCGGCCAGGCTAGAACGTTCATTCAGCAAGCGTCCTTCGATTACTGACTTTAATCCCACTCCGACGCCTCCCATTCTCATTGATCCTTGCCCATCTTTATCCGTCCTCGTTAATTCCGTCATTCATTTATTTAATAGAGTTTTTACTGCTTTCGCCAAGATTCCTCGTGAAATTGCTCTGCTCTCCCGAGGAACTGCATCGTTTGACTTGTCGCCTCGATTGGACCTCCTGCCTACAGCGATGCTAGTTGAACTTGTCGCGATCGTTCAGCAGTTACAAAAACTAGTTCCGGTATCTCCGAAACTGGTCATTGCTCTTTACTGGAATAATTAAATTCCTTATCTCGGGTGGCCGAGCTGTAGGACGCGTGTCCATGCATTTTGATTCGTTGGGTTTTAAATAAAATCGTGGAAAAAAGATGCACCCTTCGGTTCCCCGAGTGAGCTCACCCTTTAATGGCTCTTCGGGGCTGAGCTGGCACGGAGGAATTTACAGATAACTTTCTCCTCCGCCCCCCAAATGTCCCCTGCTTATTCTACGGACTCCCTTCCCAGTTCCCATAATATCCAAGAGAGTTCTTAGCTCTTTGAGCAAGATATTTTAAGTTGCCAGACACGCAGGAGGGATCCACACCCTCGAGTAACTCATCCCTTACTAGAAAACCGCAGTCGACGCGATGCTGGTACTGATTATGATGAAGTTAGAAGCAAAACGTTCTGCTTTACTAAAAGATAACATCCGTATTTTCCGAAAGAAAAGTAACGCACGATTACCAAGGTAACAAGCCGGGCGGGTAGCGTTCTGCTGATCAGAAAGAGAATTTTCGATTAAAAGACTGCGACTTGTTTTCATTGGTAGCCCGTCTCCCACGAGCGCTCCACGCGGAACGAGACGGGCTTGTTTACTGATAAGTGCGTGGGAGAAACGGGACACCCGTTCCCATTGAATGACTGCGTGCCTCTGGCTCTGCGCACTCATACGCACACCATATCCAATAGCAGTTCCTGCGACGTGCCCTCCAAGCTCTTGCTATTGATGCACCTCCCGTGGCTCAGTACTCTGCAGTTGAAACGAAAAATGACAGCGCACTCTAACGTAGACACTAATCCCTGGGACGCTAACGAGAAGATACTCCCTAACTTTTCCGAGTGTGAATTTACTTAGAAAAATACGAGATCCGCCAAGAACCATACTAGAGCTAGGAGCGAGTTCTTAAATCACTTGGCACTTGGCGTGGCGAGGTTCTTCACGTCACTTATCCGCGTATTGCAAATTGCTCCAGGACTTTCGTAAAAGGCCTCATTAGTGATCTGCAATTTAAATGCGTCTTCAAGAGCCAGAAATACAATTGCGCTTCAAGGTGCTACGAGATGAATCGAATGTATCAGGCAAACGTAAAGTAGATTCATTACATCGATATATCAATTCCACGCGACGAACGACACGACGTTATCCGTCGGGCGATGTCAACTGAGGAAAAAATTATTTTTCTCTTGTCGTCAAGTAATTAACGTAAATTCTCGATCGGCATAGCTTGGTTCTTACGAGGTTACACAGCTAAAAAAAGTATAGATTTATACCGTATCCAGTTTTATCGTCGATCGCCATTCACTCGTATTGCGTACTCTCCATTTTCCTGTTAATCTTTTATTTTTTACAAAACGATCGAAACGACGACAACACTCTCATCCGATCGAACTTAAGTAGCCACGCTGATTCTCTGAGAGACCGAATAATAATATGGACAAGAGAGACGCCTGGTGGAGGCAATCTAAACTCTTTAAGACGCATCCTGCTCGTTCCTGCGTCCTTAGTACAATTTCGCACGCATCTCCAGCAGGAGTCTGCAGTTTTGCGCGGCGAGCGGCAGTGAAGAATCGCAGGAAAGACGATCAAAATGTGTGGACGTACAGCCTGGTGAGTGGGCAGTTGTTAATTAACGTAATTGCGTGGCGTCCGGGCTCAACGAAGCGTGGACACGGCGTGAACGCACCACGCGAGAGTCACTACAAGACGCTTTACATTCTTATGCGTTGTATGTACATTCTACGTTTCTGACGTTTCTCTCGTCGTTGTCAGTACATTAGACGCGGAGACGCTGAAATGCGCCTGCGGATACAAGGACGCCAAAGGACGCTACCGAAAGGCCGAGTGGCAGAGTCGAGAAAATGCCGGCCGGGCCTATCAGCCCTCGTACAACGTCGCGCCAACAGATGTCGTTGCTTGCGTGGTAGCCGGCGAGCACTTCGACACAGAACAAGAGAGGGTTCTCTATCCTATGATATGGGGAATGATACCACCGTATCACAAGGTGATTCTTGTCGACGTCTTGTACTGACGATTTCGACCAAGTAACGTTCAGCCAAGCCACTTAAGATACTCTCTTTTCAGGGTGATTATAGGAAGCACAATCTTTCCACCCATAACTGTCGCGTCGAGGGAATGCGGTCCTCAAAGTTGTACTCGACGCCTTTGAACAAGGGTTTCAGATGCGTTGTTGTATGCACTGGATATTTTGAATGGGAAAAAACAAAAGAGCCGAAGCAACCATATTTTTTCCATGCCCCGCAACGAGAAGACGTGGACCTTACAGAAATCCACAAGGACTCGAGCAAATGGACCGAGAAAAAGGGATGGGAAGGTGTACAACCTTTGAAATTAGCTGGGATTTTTAATACCTGGAAGAGCGATGATGTACTTACAAGATATTTTTATTAGTACATACTGGTCAATAATACGCGTTCGTGAGACCTTTCAGACTGAAAGGGATATTATTTGCAGGGACACATCATCTATAGCTGTACCATTATTACGATGGAAGCGAACAAAGTCGTCTCATGGGTGCACAAGCGTTGTCCTGCCATTCTTCAAACGGAGGATGATGTGTCCGTATGTAAATGCATGTTGCTTCGAAGCACTTCGGGACGTAATTAAACTTATTTTCCTTAGGCATGGTTGGACTTTAAAAGAGTTCCATTGAGCGATGCCGTTCAGCTTCTACGTGGCCCAACGGAGGACAGTCTCAAATGGTATCCAGTTGGTACGGCGGTAAATAATTCACGATACAAAGGCGAGGATTGCATTCAACCCATAAAACTAAAGTACGTTCAGAAATGCAGCCTTGATGCGGGGGGGGGGAGGGGAGGAGAGGGGGTCCATATAATCCCATGATCTACCCTGACAGACTATTGATTCAGTAATTCCATTACGCGCAGGGAAAAAAAGAAGAGCGGTGCCACCGGTCTTATGGCTTCTTGGTTAAACTCTGGTTCACAAACAGCGAGCAAGAGACGATCCACCGATGATGTCGAGGGTGGTGAAAGAACGGGCAAGTCGAAAGTAAAACGTGCCAAAATGGATCACCTAGGATGAGCCGCCTACTTGATACTCTGCAACGTTTGAAAGATGCTTCATATTTACGTTTCAGTTTATTTCAAATGTTTTGGTAGATTTCAAAAACGTGCTACTCAAAATTGTAACTCGTGGTACCTGCAATCCATAAAAATTAATAATATATTTGACACTCAGGTTTTCTTGTTCCTTCTATTTCTCATGATTCCAACAAAGACTCCTGAGCCTAAAGTTGGCACAACAATGAGTTCCTAAAAAATTAATAGAAACCGGATGCGCGTACGCTCGCGCCTTAATTTTAGGCGACGCCGAACGCTCTCCTTCCAGCAGGCAACCGTTTTTAAAAGGCGTAGAGTGAAAGAGAGGATGGGAAGAGGATTGTGGTGGACGAAAGAAAGAGAGAACGCTAAAGTGGGGAGTGCAGTGCAGAACCGAGATGTCAGCACCTGAGGCTGAGCGTTCGTGTTGGCAGAAATCACCAGGGGTCACTCAGTGCGGTCGTTCCGTGCAATTCCGTGAGCAGTTCGTGATTCCGTCTGATTCCGTCTCAGCATTACTGAGCAGCACTGAGCAACCGTAGCCTGAGTCTGGAAGAACCTGGAGCGAGATAGCGCAAGAGAGAGAGTCCCAGCAGTCAGAGCGCGTTTTGTCCGGCGGGGGCTGCTTTTCGCAAAAATTGCCTCACGCATGGCCCAGCGGGTTTGAGCTTCGTGGTCGCGGAGGAGGACCGGTGCGTGTGTCTGCGTACTCTGTTTTTTAAGTGTGTTTTAAAGAAAAGTCAAAGACAGCAGGATGACCAGCGAGACGCAAGAGCCAGCAGTGAGCAACGTGGAGACGCAGTATCTGGAGATCAACTCAAAGGGGGCTTGGGCGATCCTTTATCAGGTACTCTTCGAGAGAACGCGTTTCTTGGTATTCCTGCTAGCACTTTGTGGTTCGCTATGCTTCTTCGGATCATCGGAATCACCGTCATTGCTCTTCCCCGCATGTACAGACATTTTCAAGACTCACTAGCAGATTGACGCTCTCCTCGACTCACAAGAAAAATCTCGCCCAGAACTTTATTCAAGCTCTCTTCTCTTCTGTCAATAACTGACATGTGTCTATTTTGACCGTCATTAGCTTGCGTAGAGATTATCGCAATTTTGGACCATAATCCGTTTCCTGCCAAGGTGGCAGCAATAGAAATTTTCTATATCAGTATTTGTTTAGTGCTGATTATTTTTATCACGCATCCTTATTTTCTATTTAGTTTTATGGATCTTCATATTTTAGTGCAGTAGGAGTGTTATTCGATGATGAAGATGCAAGTAAAGTAGATGTTCACTTATGAGATTTTGTAAAACTGAAAACTCACAGTTTATAAGATTTTTACAGTGATCTTGAAATCAAGGTCAGAGTCCCTGCTTGTTTAAACGTATACTATATTTAGTTGTCATATAATTTGCTTCGTCTGGCTATGGGGATGTTAGCAACTTGCAATCAAAGGAGTCATTGGCACAAATTTCATTCAGGAAACAAGACATTTCTTATATTGCTGTTTTTATTTTTGACATATGTTATATCGAAGACTAACTTTAATCGTAGCTCTTATTGTTATGAATGCTATCTGTATATGCATATACAGTTACTGTACTATGCAATGCTAAAGTCAGGTGCATGTCAAATATTCATACTTGAGTTGGTATACTGAATGATTTCTTTATCGAGCTACTTTATGTAATGCGTCTGAATTCAGCCATGCAAGTTAATATCCATTTTTGACTTAGTAGTTAAGTCTTTACATGAATGTTACTGCAGTTAATTATCCATTAAAACTGTTTTCATCTCATATCCTGCGTAGTATGCCGATGAAATACAGTCATCTTTGTTACTTGCAATGATACGCTATTCTTTAGAATGCTGACTGCAAACTATTATAGGTAATTTGTTGGAAAAGGTTAAACAAACAACTACTTCCAATGGTTCGAATAAAAGCTCATGCAAAGGTTGAGTCCTTCATAGGTTGTCACGTGACAGTGTAATATTTTCTCTTTACAGCACATACGTAATGAATGTAATAACTATGAGTACACATGCAATGAATCGAAGAAACCACAGAACAGAAGTTTAAATCGATACAGAGATGTAGCACCGTATGATCATACTAGAATAATTCTACGAAAGGGCCCTTGTGACTATATCAATGCCAATCTTGTTCGGGTAAGCAGACATGCGAGCGAAGACAAAGATTTTTAATCTGAAACTAAAACTGGAAGTGAAGAATAGCATGATCGAGCGTTTCTTTTGTATCACAGATGGATCGTGCGCATAGACAGTATATCCTAACGCAAGGACCACTGCCTAACACCACTGGCCACTTTTGGCTGATGGTGTGGGAACAAAACAGTAAGGCAGTGTTGATGTTAAACAAAGTCATCGAAAAGGACCAAGTAAAGTGTCATCAGTACTGGCCTCTGGAAGGTTCTTCCGATCACACTATGATGTTCCCAGATGTTGGACTTAAAGTAGAGTACGTCAGCAAGACCGAGTTTTCAGATTACACAACTAGAATATTGAGGTAAGAGGAAGACTCCTACGTGGACGCGGTTTTCGCATTGGCCCTTGTAATTCTGACATAATTAAGAAAAACGTTTCATGCACGATTGAAATTGTAGAAAACGCATAAGATTTTCGTAAGGAACTGTTCGACAGAAAAATTGTTTAAGGAATCTTTTACTATTGATTAATGTTAATTTTATCAGAAAATGAGACGGGACACTCGTTCGTTTTCTCTTATCGGTCGATTATTAACTATCCTTCCTCATCAACTGCGAGTTCCAGTTATCCAAGGAAAATCTAAAGATTATGCTGGTGGGCTCGACTCTGATCATCAGAAAATATGACATGTGACCCTTGAATAGTGATATTCAATTTATCAATTTAAACTTGTTACCGATATCAATCATAATTACAAACTGTCTGATACTTCTGGCCGTTAATTTAGGTGCGGATAGCTCCAACATTTTTTCTAGTCGCCTATGCACCTCTTCGAGCGAATCGCATGAACGACGTCTCTGTCAATGAGAATTCCCCAGTGCTCGCTTCAATTGAAATCTTCTGATTTTTTTTCGTTAATCTTACTGCATCTTCCTCTGGCTTAGACTGACAGACGTTGAGACCAAGGAAAGCAGAGAGATTCTACACTTCCATTACACAACGTGGCCGGACTTCGGTGTGCCGCAAAGTCCAGTAGCATTTTTAAAATTTCTGGTGGACGTCAGACAGTCTGGGGCGTTAGATCAAAATGTCGGACCGCCAGTGGTTCATTGCTCAGCCGGAATCGGAAGATCAGGAACCTTCTGCTTGGTAGATACGTGCCTGGTTCTGGTAAGTGTGTTGATCCCCAGTCGTAGTGATATTGCCTTACTAAATCTCTTTTGTATACGTAACATCGTCGATTCAGATCGAGGAGAACGGCCTGAACTCCGTGAACGTGCAAGAAATCTTAATGGAGATGAGGCGGTTCAGGATGGGCCTCATCCAGACACCCGATCAGCTGAGATTCTCCTATGCTGCTATCATCGAGGGGGCAAAACAATTGCCATCCAACAACGTGGTAACTAATACCAATGCACAGTAGCACAGTGTTATTAGCCATTATACCTGATAGCTGCATTTCATATAAACTGACAAGCGAAGTGACTAAAATCATCTATGGAACGCTCAATCTCTCGGTTACCAATGGGATTTAGCCGTTCAAAAATAATCTGGTGGCATCGTTTGCATTCTCTTTTCTTATCGTTTCTATTATCTGAGGTCAAGCCAGAATCGACATCGTCATTAAGTAATTACCGAAAGCACCGCTAATAGCATTGTTCTGCTGTGTTGCTGACGGGCGTAGGATAACAACTAAGTTTTTGATCTTTTACAGAATATTGATAATAACGAGGTAAATAATCACTACGACACGGTCTACAATATCAGTAATTCTTCCGTGGACGACGATGACGAACCGCCTCCGCTTCCACCTCCAAGAGGCGAATCTCTTACGCGTAGTATGATGGCGGATTTGAGCCCCGATCCAACCACGGAAAATGGTACAGCTTTCGTCAAAAATAATAAAATTTCTATCAAGACAAACGGAATCCCCCATTAGACGTATCGATTATATCGCTTTTCTATGAACAGTCGAAGATATTGGTGGACCCCCGGACAAGCCGTTACCCAGGGAGCCGCCGACGTATACAGAACCGTCTACGAGTCCCCCGGAAAATTCCACAAGCGTTCAAAACAGTCTTCAGGAACAAAATTCCGATGCCGCGGCCCTTCCTGGTGAAGCAACTAGCGACGGTGAGAATTCCTTCAAGACCGTCAGTCCTCCGTCCAGTCCAGACACGTGAGTATTCAGCGGTACTCGCCATCTGTTTCCGAATGGGAAATTTCTTTGCCAACGATTGTACAGATTTTCACGTTGGCAATCGATCGTCATTTTAGAAAGAACGAACTTCGTCAGCGTAACCTGGAGAGGAAGGAACGACTGGCCGCACAGGTGCGCGAGATGAAGCGGCGACAGAAGCAGACAGAAGAGTGGCAGAAGCTCAAGAGGTCATTATTTAAGCCCCTTTCAATAGGCATAGGTGCCGCGATCGTTGGTGGGGGTGTAATAGCTCTCTGCAGTTACTTATACATGCGCGGCTAGGGACAGATAGACAGATTACATTTAAGGACGCTACGCCCCGCTCGAGCTTAACGTTCGTTCGGATATGGGAAATGGCTTGTGGCCTGCGGGCTGCGAGCAAGAAATTTCATCGTTCCTTTCAAAAACGATTGCTTCTTGCTCGAGATTCGTCAGGAAGTAACTGGTTGTGACGAAACACGTTATGGAGGGATACGCGACGCGCCCGTAACCACGTACACACATATACAATACGTTTATAGATGCAAGCACAGATACTGACAGATTCCGTGAGAAAAAAGAAGGGAGAGAAAGAGACCTTCGCATTTGTATTTTTATATTGTGATTCATCCGTCGAGTATCTTCAATATTGGAATGCATCAATTCCTTTTACTATCCTCCGATTAGTTTTCTTCGAAGTTTGTGCGCGTCATACTTCTCACAATGGCCGTACCGCGCTGTTACGCCGAAGGAAAAGCTTCAGCTTCGCGCGTGCACTGCGGACGTTCCTGCTAAAGCACATCAGGCATCGTTATCGTCATCGAGTTCACCAAGTTTATCAACTATAGCGAATGGTCACTGTCTTACTTGATACACGGGATAACTGGAAAATGACTTCACCGTGTTCACGTTCTTCGGTGTTCACGATCTGCAGCGAGAGGAGTCGCGTGACCACAATCATATTTCCTAATGGTTTGTCGAATTAACAAACGTGACACGGACGCCGCCTCTCCATTTCTTATCTTTTTTCTCTCTCTCTCCCTTTCTCTCTGTATTTGTTTTTCGGGCACAATCAATACGTCATCAAGTATTTATGTAGATCTTTCGAAGACTCCTCGACCATTTGCTAGGTAATTCAAATATAATTGACAGGACAGAATGAAAGGAAGAAATGGGCGTGGAAAAAACAGTCGTTCGTACGACCACGTGCGGACAAAGCGCTAACTAAATTCGAACGACGACTAATAATATTCAGGGTACCAAAAGCATTGACTTAGACGGTAAAATTATCTTATTAATGATTAGCATATTTGGATTAGACCTAGACGCGTCATTGATCGCATAGTATCTACGTGAACATTTTCGACTAGTAGTTATTGCATAAGGACTGATTTTTTACAAAATTTCTTGTTCCTCAAAAAAGATAATTTAGGTACGATGCGAAGATTTAAGAAAAACTTTAAGAAAGCACGTTTACCTAAAAGAATTGTTGAGAAGGTAGGGTCGCTCCTTCGCTGAAGAAAAAGAAAATCTTTTCGTCGCACACCGTGGTCCTTGCCATTCCTTACTATCTTGCCGAAACCATCGGATGACGCTTGACGGTCTTGCAATAAAACGGTAAATACAGTTCTTACGACAATGTCACGCGAAGTCTTGTTCTCGAGCGTCACGATTCTCGCGACGGCCACGCATTCCTTGATCAGAGCTCATTTACAATTCAGCAGAATCTGCCAATCAAGTTCCTGTGAGCATCGGGAAATATAAAAAAAAGACCAAGAAAGCCGCATAAGTCGTGCGGTCGTGCCCCCAAAAAAGCTGGAGCCGAAATAAAAGAACTTCGGCCGCAGAAAGTATCGGTGATCGAGGGCTTCCACGGTGTCCCGAAACGCGTACCGCGTGCTCCTGGGATCTAGATAAAGAGAAAGCGAAAGAAAAAGAAAAGAAATATTAGACGTATTACGCATCGTTCGGAATACTTGTTGCTCGCTCCGTTTATTTGTTGAGCCGCCGCCGCCGCCGCGCCGTGATTAAGGCGACGTCCGTGGACTCTCGAGGATAATCCCCATCGGCGGCCGCCGTGTGGATTTGCCCGTAAGGCTACGGCGATTATTACTGAAAGTTTTACTTACAATGATATAAGTTGTTGAACGATCGAATGTTTACGAAACATTCCTAGTGCCGGAATTATGTTCCACCGTCGATCCTCGCAATCGCGAGGTTTGACGAACCTTAAAAAAAAAAAAGACTGCTCAGTTGGCTATCAAAGTGGGCGTTTTCTCTGGTGCACTTTTTCTCGTTATTTCGTATTAATTAGCATCGGATGATCATTGGGAAAACTATTTCTGTCGAAGGCCAGTCGAGGCATTTAAATTAAGGGGAATCGAGCGCGTAATCGAACACGAGTGAAAGAGAATGACTGTCGGACTTGAGGTGTGAATTTTCCTGAATTGGTTGCTTTAGAATTTTACTTCGAACAGTTTGGTACTCGGTATCTCTCTTAGTTAGCTCGAAGGCTCCTTAGGCTTCCTATTGCGGGAAGACACGATTCCCCCTTCGTATTCTCAAGACGATCCACTCGGAGTTTAGAGACGCGCGTGTTAATCTCATTGAGACTGTGAGACACGTGCGAGGAGCGTGAATCTTTGATAGATGCGACGACAATTATGTATCGAGTAGAATTACGATACTCTTTGACGCCTCCATGTTTCTCTTGATCGTTCGACGGCCATTAGGCTGTGAGCCTTCGAAAGACTGAGTATGGTTAACGATTTCAAAGAAATTCGGAAGAATCAAAATTCGACAAACACGCCTATCCTTAAGCTGTCTTTTACGTTATCATAGTAAATCGTGGGACTCGCACTTGCCAAGTAGAGAGAGAGAGAGAGAGAGAGAGAGAGAGAGCGTCGAGTGTGCTGATCCTACGAAATGCGTACGAGAGAGAGAAGCTTCTTGGAATTCGCTAATTCACGACGACACGGTGCTAATTGAAGTTCCAAATCCGCGAAGTAGAAGGGGATGGAGGGGGAAAATGAGAACGCGAGAATGAGGAAAGAATGTGGGAGCAAATGTGAAAGAGCGCGAACGTTCGTAAGTGTTATGATAAATGAAAAAAAAAACAGGGCTCGAAAATTATAATCCAAGAAACGGTTAAACGAAAAGGATCATTTCGGATCTATGCAATTACTTTTGATTCTACGTCGTGTAAATACCGAAAACACAGAAACATAGCAAAGTGCCTACTCGTACAAAAAGAGAAAAACGAACCGCAAAACGTAGAATAGCGTATAATCGGAAGCGCCTGGACATCTTCAATATTTCGAAATAAGCTCCCGCGACGTTAAAGCTAACTTTTAGCTCAGGAGTCCCTTTGAGCCCGATTCGCCACAAGATTATATAAACCGATTTAATGACCGACAATATTAAATGAATAATTACTAAATAAATATGCTTTACGATTGCCGTGTTGCCGAGTGCGCGAGGTCGTCGCGCTTCGACGGCGATTTCGGTTGCGGCGCGGACTGCGCGTCGCCTCTCGATACTTTCTCCTCTTCTCTGTTCCTTCGTGGAGGAAACAGAGAGCCGGGATTATCGGTGGCGAAAGACAGAATGGGGTTGGGGTAGGGCAGGGAACCTCGATAGGAAGTAGCACCCACCCCCTTCCCCGCACCCCGCGTACAGCGCCGCGTTTCTCCCAGCTAAACCGGAAGCAGCCGACTTGACTTTTCCTCGTGACGTTCCTGACGACGCTTGGCAGCCGGTTTATGTTTTACAATGTTACAATAAGATCCATACGATAAGCGAAAGAAAATGAAAAAAAAAAAAAAAGAAAGAGCGTAGAGAAGTATTTAGTGTCCCCAGAGACAAATAATAGGTAAAAGTACGAAGTATTCTCCCAGGAGCCTATCTCGCATCTCGACTAGTAAGTGTATTTATGGAATATCACTGTAGGACTAACTGTCGAACATATAGTATTCACTGTATACCGAGAACATGAAAGAAAAGAGGAAAGAATTCACTTTGTATCACACGCATACATTTCGCTCAACGTATTTCTCTACCACTCACCCATCTACCCACCGTCCGCCTCAAAATGCCCAACTACCAGCTACCAACCAGCTACCAACCACCTACCTCAGTGGTATCCTACCCCCATTCATTGGTATCTGTTGATATTGACTCTATTACCATATAGGACTTACCAACTAAAGTGTTCGATTCTGAATGCCGTCACGATGTTTCTTCATTTATGTAATAAAAGATACGTTTTCGTAAAAAATGAATCGTGATCGCTGACGGAATATCGTTAGGAACAGCAATGGAGAAGGAGGGGAGTCCATTTGCTTGAGGGCACGTTCGAATGGCATCACTTATTAGAAATGCAATTATCCCTTGAAGCACGTCTTATCCACTTAATTATCATGATCCCCTGAAATCCGAGTACTTCATCAACTGATTTCTTTCAGATCAAAAAGCGAAACCGCCGAACCGAGCGAAACCGTACACGAGGAGGCCGAATCTGCGATCTAAAAGTGCCGCCCCACCCCACCCCACCCCACTCCCCCTCCACCACACACACCAACACACACGTCCCTCTGTCCCCGTCCCCCTTCCTCGCGCGATGCGTGACTCATCCTTCTTCCTAATTCATCACTTTCTTTTGTCTTTTTCGAAGAGAAAATCAACAACGATATTTATTTGAAACATGCAACATTAAGAAAACCTGAGAGATCAATAAATCAGTTTGTTTGATATACGAAAAGCGATGCGTCGAATATTCGAAACGAAAAACAAAGAATCAACTAAAATTGCCAGCCGAATGAAAATCGGTTGCATTTCTTTCTTCGTATCTCTTTTTTATTTAAGAATTCCTTGTCGATCACAAGAATTTATTCTGCCAATCGCTTTTAGTCCGAGAACCTGCGTCTCTCCCATCCAGCAAATCGGTTGGTTTGCACATCGAGCATTGGATGCCAAAGAAAGAAAGTAAAAAAAAAAAAAAAGGACGAAAGAAAGATGAGAGTAAAAAATGAATAATCGAATTGCAACGAGAGAGTAAAGATGAGCGACCGAGCGTAGTAGTTGTGACGTCCGATCGAATGACGACGTTTCTCGATGCGCGATCTTCGCAACCTCCACCGATCCATATTTCTCCTGCGATCCATGAGATTTCCACGTTGGCTCCTGGATCGTCCGCAAGAGCCCCTTGATTCTGTGTTATGGTGAGATTGTCCTTTCGCATCTGCGCCTGGACCATCCTCCTGACACTCCGTCTTGGCTGCGTCGACTGCCTGGAGCTGCGGAAGCATCCCAGCATCCAAAGCGATCACCAACCTCGTCGGCCTTCTCGGCGGCAGGATCTACAGGCAGGATCTACCGCATCGTTGCCGGCGCGACTCAAAATGGAGGTTAGGACTGTCAATGTGAGTCAGGCTGAAAGGAAAAATTGCAGGAAAAAACGATCCTGCCTGGGAGGAAGTCCTTCCGGGCCGCCCGTCTCCACGAGTCTGAACAATGTAAATTCAGTAGCTGGTAAACCGAGGTCGACCAAACTTCCTGGAAACCTTAGCCAGACGAAGGAAACTTTTTTTGCGTTACCGAGAATTTTATTGAGTTCGTCCGAAAGTCCGTCCAGTGAGAACGTCACGGAATTTATAAAGAGTCTGCAAAGAGGGAATCCATTGCCGCGCGATAATTCAACCACTGGCCCTCCTTCCACCTCATCTTGGCCGAAAGTGACGCTGCCACGGAGTACGGATAAGACTTCCGCTTCCTCCAGTATTTCAACTTACGGCGGAGAACTGAACGAACTCTTCGGCATCGTTCGCTCTGGACTGGAACTCCTGGTAGGTACTAGCTCCACGGAGAGATCGATCTTCGATCAGGATCATCCGTACTTGGGTAACGGAGGAGGAAACGTCAGTAGCCAAGAAAGGACTCTGCTGAACTTTATTGCTCCGGATATCCTGCGTGATGCCGATAGCATGGCAGAACAGAATTCACAAGAATTTACTCATCTTCGGGTGAAACGAGATAAGCTCTTATCGAAAGCGAGTCATCCTCTTCAGGAAGATTTGCATTCGAATTCGAGTGACCCGCGTGATTTATCATTTTCATTTTCAACCAGCTCGGAATCGCCGTACAATGATCTTCCTAA
The DNA here is from genome assembly GCA_030142595.1 of Trachelus iudaicus. NCBI lineage: Eukaryota > Metazoa > Arthropoda > Insecta > Hymenoptera > Cephidae > Trachelus > Trachelus iudaicus. The sequence continues at coordinate 470,964 of JARQTH010000267.1, forward strand.
CGAAAATCGAAAATCGATTGACAATTTCACGCGTTCGACTGTCCCGAACTCCATCGATTCTTCCGTCCAGCCCGAAAGTAGTCGACCCGCCCAGGAATCGAGGCCATCGGTCCTTCCGGCTAACGAAACGATGAAGAGCGAACGAGGCGATTCTAATTTGAAAAATACTGAAAATCCTGTTAAATTACGTGATGCATCGAATTACGTATTTCCGGACGTCACGAATCATTTGAAAAGTCCAATGCGGATGGTAGAATTTATCCGGAAGAGAAGGCAGATGCTCGTGAGTAATAATTTCTTAGGGAATCGTTCGAGCTCTCACGAAGTACCGGACGACTCTTATCCGGAGGATGATAAGGTGATCGAATCGATGCTTTCGAAAATCGATTACAATACGTTGGGGAGAAATTCGCTGGCTCGTGCTTCTCCGTTGCGGCTTCAAGGAAATTGGGCGATTGGTAAACGTGGAAAAAAGCGACGGACGCCGCCTCCTAGTCTTGCGGCAAGATGCAAAAAGAAAGCAACGAAGAGCAGGCGCAACGATAAAAGAAATGCCGAGATAAAGGAAAAAAGATTTTTACGGAATTTTTCAGGTCGGTTGATGCTGGACTCGGGTGTCGTTCCAAATTTCCTCTTGGGAGTGACGAACGATTATCTGCAGGTTGAACCAAAAATTGAAAAAAGAAATTCTAGCGACTGTGCTTTCGAAATGGACGCCGTAAAGGACAATTCGAAGACGTATTTCCGTAAGAGACGAGCTGATAACATGAACGATAAGACGGCGGTCATCTCGAAGAAGGATCGATCGATTGTCTCGTCTCAGGACGGTCGAAGGGAAGAAGAATCCTTCGAGGAAGAGGACCACGGCGGGGATCTTCAAAGTTCAGAATCAAAACTCGATCTGTCGGAAGACGAACGACGTCGCGTTAAAAGGCACGAAGACGACGCCGAAGAGACGCCGAAGCGTCGCTCGAACGACGTCCAGGAGTTGCAGTACTACGAGGACATTCACGAGCCTGAGGCTGCACCAAGACACGAAGCGTCCTTTGCCAAACGAAGACAGCGGTCGCGGGCCGGAAGGGCTGCCAAGTCGGTCGAACAAATTAAGGAGCTGGTAGAGAAGTTGGTGGCCAAGGTGGACGAGTTACAGAATTACGTGAGCAACGACGACGAGAGTGCAGGAAGTAGGAACAAGGTAGAACCCGAGAAGAGAAGCGGATCGAGCCTCAAGGAGGAACCCAAAGATGAACACAAGGAGAAACCCAGAGTCCTGGAGAATTCGAGGTCGATGCTCGAGGCCAGCAATAGCAGCGAAGCGAAGACTAGAGGGAAAGTTGGATTCCAGGAGAGGCAGGAACAGGAAGTACGTCACGACTCTGCTGGGAGAATCCACAAGGATCGAACGTCCCTGAAAGGATCTACCACGATGACGGTGATGGCGGCTGCTCGTCGTCGCGGGTCGAGAAGAGCGCGAAGGGAGAGAACGTCTCACAGAAAGTGGGACAGATGGACCGACTGGAGCAGCTGCAGTGTCACGTGCGGCAAAGGCAGGCAAATCAGGTGGCGACACTGCATTCACGACTGCACCACTGCTGAAACTGAAATGGAGGAGAAGGCCTGCCAATTGCCAGCCTGCTCACCGGGCAAGTTTCTTGGGATATTTTGAAAGGACCTCGCGAAGGTCCTGCGAGAATTCCAATGAGCTCGATCGGCTCTCTCCGCAGAAAAAGGACACACGTAACATAAGAGCGCCATTTTCTAGAATCTTTTTTACCTTTAAGAGTACCGGAGCATGTCTCATTAATTAAGTCATCTTATTGCCGAACGTGTATTCAGATTACGAAAGATATACGCATTTTATGATTTTATGAAAGTCTCTCACTGTTTAATTTGCTAGAAAGGAGAGAAGCTAGAGGGAAGAGGATCGAGGAAGATTCGCCTGTAAAATTCCGTTCGTTCGTCTCCTTTGTTTTATTATGACTTTAATTCGGTACAAAGCGGAGGTACTGCGGAATACATGTTTTTTAAGCGTAATCAAGAGCCTTGCGCTTATCACGCGTCGACTGGAAATGCCAGCGCTATCGCGAAATTTCGCGAAATGATGCGCCGAGTCCGCGGACTTCGGAGAATCAAGAAAAGAAAATTGCGAATCCGAGTAATAATTGTTTCGCGGGAATAAGGAAATATGAACGAGACTCGAGTGGAGCGGAAGAAGGGCGCCAGGCATCGAGGAAATTGGAAAAGGCGCCCAGTGCTGTCAATGAATCTTGGCATTTAAGGCGAGTACACAATGGCGCAATCTCTCGTGTGCTTCTACCGGCAGTAAAGATTTTGGATTAATCCGGGACGGAGATGACGGTTCGAGCTACAATCGAAGAATGAGATCGGGAATGCAGGAAAGAAAGTGGGCGACAGGCACGCGAGAATCACAAGGCGGCCGCGTCGCGACGTTCGCCGCCGTTTACGAGACGCTTGTCGAAATCGTGTAACAAATTGCTTGACGTTTATTTCGTTCCTAGATTCATTACCAAATACATAATATATATATAATACAGAGTAGTTTCGAAGGATACCATTTGCAATATTCACAACAGAGCTCTGTGCGCGGAACAAGTGATAGGAAAAGAAATGGGAACGGAAGGAAAAAAAAGGAAATATGTAAAATAATGATGTATATCATGTATATCTCGCCCGAACAATCGTTCCGCTTCAGCAACGCATTGGAACTTATCGTATGAATCATTGTTTCCAGTTATCGAGGATAGTAGTAACGCAGTAAGTATCTAGTAGATATTAGTATGTATAATTGATAGTTGCTGGTGACATACGGTATTATAAACGGTCTTGCTGGTCGATGTCTAAATATCCAAATGTCCAAATGCAGCCACATCATTCTTTTCCCTTTAGTTTTTTTTTTTTTTTTTTTTTTTTTTCGACGACTGCGCGAGCGCGTCTCTCTCTGTAAGATAGTGTGCTTACGAGTTTCGCTTTCGTGCGCGCGTGTTTGCGTCTTCGGCATTTTTGCGTGTTCGTTTCCTAGTTTCGTATTGTACATTATTTATACAGCAGTGCCCAACACTTTTATTCCGCCGCACGACGTCCTTATCGTTACTTACTTAATATTATTACAAAAATTGGCGCAGTGGTAGTAATAGTAGTAAAACCAACGATTGGTACAAGATATACTTAAAAATTAAGAAATTTAGGCGTACGACATTGATCCACCCTTTGCACGTAAGTATGCAAGTATTTATGTACGTACGAACGTACGCACGCGCGTAGTATATTTTTATATCGTGACTGGCATACGACAAGAGTCTTTTTTTCTCGCGATTGCTATCTTGGATAAAGTGTAGTAAGGGCCTTTGAAAACGTGACGTCCGGCGAAGCGCCTTCCTATCTAAATTCTAAATAAAAATGATCTCAGCCTAAGAAGGTCTCATTTAGGAGAAACCGCACAATATCATCACGATTTACGGGGTTCGGAAAGAGAAGTTCGGATTCACTTGAGAGCAGCGTGAGCGCTGTCTTTTGATGATCTTGTCGCGGTGTCGGCCGCTCGAAAATTCCAAAATCTTTTTCTCGGATACTTAAGAGTTATCTCACAAAAATCATTCCAGACTACCGGTAACAAAAATCCCCATTAATTATCTACTACGTCGTAAGTAGCGTATATATACATATATATGTATATCTACATATGCATATATACATATGTATAAATAATACTATGCCTATATACATATGTATACATATATATGCGTAAAACTTGAGCTTATCCATACTTCGTCCTTGGTAATATTCGATCGACGCGTAACGTGGGACGTTCCTTCTTTCCAGAGTCGCTTGCGCCATCCTCGCCATCCTCGCCCGTCGTTCACCCGCGATTGCAACTAGGTACAACATTTATTGGCTTTTCTCTTTTTAAATATATTCCCCCCGTGAGCGTGCCGGACCAGTGGATGAATTAACGCGATACCCGACCTGCGAAAGATCGCTGTGCCCCGACAACAGATATTTTAAAGCACGAATGGCGGTACTCCGTCGGTTGGGCTAAGATTCCTCACGATATTCTCGACTTTGCCACTTAAGGACGCCCGATAGAAATACAAATAAAAACTGTTCAGTCACTGCGTAAAACTATTTTGAAAACGTGAGCATCTTCGGAGTTGGGAGATAGGAGGGAAAGAGTTTTCGAGGAAAGAAGAAGGATGGCCGGGAGCGAGGGAGGCAGGACGAAGGACTGCGCGCTGCGAGCCGCGAGGAGGAGCGGGAGGGTGACGTGTCCGTATCGATCGACAACTTTCAATCGTAGAGCCGTTCGGCGAATTCGCTATCCTCTTTCAGGAAGTCGGCAGTCGAACTCGCAGAGACCAAAGCACGTTGCCACTAGTTGCATCGGGTGTTACGCGAGAAGTCCTGGCAAATGTCGGGCCCAACCTAGGTAGGGGATTGTCCCCTTATCCGAGTGCTATTGACTTCTTGCCAAACTCGCCAACTCCCTGACGTCGCGGTCGAGGTCCTTTTGCATTTCCTTCAGCTTCTTCTCCACTTCTTCGGCCTGCTCGGCGCCCAGCCATTCGGCTGAAAATTCCAAAAAGTCTATCGATCGTAACGCTTCTGGACATTTCGAAAAAGAAAAACCAGGAAAAAGTATCCCAACTTACGACTCATAGTGGCCACGTTCCTGGCCAAAGTCCTCGCCACTGCCAATCTGACGTTCGGTACCCTGTCCCAGGAGAGATTCAGCAGGAAGGGTAACATCTCCCTGGCGAATCTCTCGCCGGTAATCGCCCCGCTGCTGACCAGATGAGAACAAAGAAGAGCATACGTTTGCCTGCGCGTCCATTTATCGGAATGCGCGGCCAACATGTCCCCCAGTTCACGAATCAGAGCAGTCACCAGGGCTTCCTCGGCAGCCAGATGAGAGATTATTTGAGTGACCTGCGGAGAGAATGAATTAGAGAGAGAGAGAGAGAGAGAGACCCGCGGATACTGGCAACTCGAACTTCAGCGAGGAAGAGGAACGAAAAGGTCGGAACTCTTACCAAAGCAAGGGCCACGTGTCTGACAGCAGCAATCTTGTCGACCAGAAGATGAACCGAAAGCGGAGCGATGTGCCTCGATACGTGGAGAGGACTGTAAAGAGTAACAGCCTCCAGCAGCTGAGTAGCAAGCTCCTCTCGAAATCTCCAGTTCCACTCGTTGTCCGTCACGAGGAAATCGTTGAGCCTCGGCAAGTATTCGTATCGTTCGATCGGACCGAGAACCTTAAGGAAAGTCGCGAGATGCTTGAGGGCGCCTATTCTGACCTCGTCGAGGTCCTTAATGAAGCCATCGTAAATCGGCACGAGATCCCTCGACGCAAGATCCTCCCCGAGAATCATAGCGATCTCATGGATGCTGGAGGCCAAGGTGCGTCTGACCTTCCATTGCATCGCGCTAGCTAGGCCCTGATAAGCGTTCTTCAGCAGCGGCCAGTTCTTCTTGCCGAGGGTCAGAGCCACTGCCGGGAAACTGAAGGCACAGTGATGCGGAATCTCGGCGCCGACCTCGATCATCTGATTGGGTTCGCTCATCGAAACGAAATAGTCGATCAGCACTTGGGGTACGATGCTCTGATAGGTGAAGTTTCCCGAAGGAATCCTCTCGCCCTTCTCGTTCAGCCACGCGGCGTTCTTCTCCGCGGAGACGTTGCTGACGTTTACCGTGTCGTTCAGGAGTTCCGACGTATTCTGTATACTTACGGAACTGTTTCCGGTATCATTTTCATTTTCGTCTTCCTTCTCGTTTTCGTGCTGATCTTCGCGCTGATTCTCATTCTTATTCTCATAGCTCAAGAGAGTCTCCGTATTCTTATCGGTCCCTTCGTAAATGGAAGCTTTTGGATGAAACTCGTTATACGCGCTGGAGGCCACGTTCTCCCGGGCAGCCTCGAAATTATCCTGAGATTTACCAGCGGAACTTTCCGATCCGACGAGGTTCTGATCGAGCGGCAGATCGGGCGAAATATAATAATAGAGGAATGGGTTGAACTTGTCGACATCGTCGAGGGTTTCGGCCTCGTTCGACTTCTCCTGCTCAATCTCGTTCCCACTGGCTTCCTCGTTGGCGGAGCTGCTGGTGTCCTGCACCGGCTCGTTTTCCTTATTTACAATGCTGGCAGTCGACTCGTTGGCAGGATTGGACTTGCTTTGTATTATCACAGTTTGCCGGACGTTATCCTGAGACTCGTCCTCGTCCTCGTTGTAGGGTTGATTCAGCATCTCGGTGTAAATCACGGATTTGTTGAAGGACACTTCGGAGGAGCCTGAATAGGATATTCTGAAAAAACAGAAACAGACCAAAGACGTATCACGTTAAACACGTTCAAAGTGACTTCCGGTTTTCTCTCGCCAGCGACCAAACCCGTCGTTTCTCCGAACCGCAGAGTTCTTTTTGATCTCTCCTGCTGCTTCAAGAGAAGCCTCGCGAAACGAAAGGATAAGGTGCGCTCTGTTTTATCTACTTCAACGAAACACCGATTGAGCATCGACCTATAGTTATCAAACTGACACAGCACGTGTCTCGGCTGCAGCGTTGCTGCGATTCATTTTGAGTTTGCATCTACGATTAGAAGGAAGAATCGAATTTCACGCGAGACCCTCGACCGCGGCCTCCCCGAACTAAGACAAACGTTACATCCTGATGCGAAACTACAACGATTCGCCAAATTGCAGCCTCTCCTCGAGTATGGCTGCCTGGCTCGTGCGCGAACGAAGCACCTGGCGTGTCTCGAGTTCCGAAAATTTAACAAAATGAAATCATGCATACATACACGTTATACCTGAGCTCGGTACCCTGTTGATTGGTGAATATCAGTTCCCCATACTGATTGTACGTAAGACCAGTGAACTGTTGGGCGAAGGTCGAGATGAACGGCCCGAGTATTTGGAAGGCGGATGTCCGGACCCACCTGGATTCGTCGTTGAGGAGGGTGGCGAATATCGGAGCGAGGGTGAACTGTCGATGGTGGAGGGAGACATAAAAGGAGACGGACATAATGACGTCCGCGCACGCCTTCCTCACGCCCCAGACGTCGTCCCTGCAGAGAGCGACGAACCTCGGAAGCTGAAAGAAACGATCCGACTCTCAATTCCCGCTGGAGAGGCAGGACGCCAATTATCAATTAATTGTATCTCTCTCGGCAATACTTACGAGCACGTTCTCGACGACCTCCTCGGAGACTACGGCGCAGAATTCCCCGATATTCGAGGCGCAGACTTTCCTCACGAAGAAGGCGTTGTCGGAGCAGAGGGTCACGAATCTGTCGAGAAAGAGTTTCTCGGTGATCTCCCTTCCGACGAGCGGCACCATCTTGCTCATGAGCTGCAGACCGACATGAAATTCACACTCAAGGTTAACGCGTCAACACTCTCTCTTCGATCTTTTATCCAGTTTCATCTCCGAGCGAACTTTCAGCTTTGCGCAACTTCAAGCCGCTCGTGTCGAACCGACGCGCGTCTTTAGGGGGTTAGTCTCGCGCGCCTTTCTAATAACGTCCCAAACTGACCCACCCCCACCCCCACCAACACACCCTACTCTTTTACTCTTCTCCATTTAGACTTATTCTTTCTCTCTCTCTCTCTCTCTCTCTCTCACTCGCACTCGCACTTTACGTACATCTATTCCATTCCGATTTTCCTCTTGAATCATTCCGCTCCTCACTTCATTCCCACTGACCTCTCTCGACTCGTCGCACTCATTCTCGGTATCGGAACTCTTGAGATGGAGTTGAATTCGCAGAGCAGAGCGCGCGAAACGTCCAGGGCAAACCAGTCGATCCGGAAACTGATTGAGAAAGTAGAACGAAGTAGAAGACGAAAAGGATCGATAGCACAGATGAGAGACGACAGAAAGAAGGAAGAAATGGAAGAAATATAAGAGGACAGAGCACTTGGACTCAGGGACCTCTGCTTCCTTGAGAATCGGCATCGCACCGTTCCGCTCATCAAAGCTGGCTGTGATATGCATCGAAGGCACCACATCACAACCACTCTGACGGGTGGAACAATCGATCTTGTTTCCTCCTGAAAGACAAATTGTTATTTCGATCGGAGAGAAGGAGAGGGGAAAGCGGGTTCGGGTTCAAAGTGGGTTCGGACGATCGAACCCTGAAATAAAAAGTCCAGCGGAAAATCTGAACGTTGACGGAGAACACGAGTCGTTCGGCCGGCCAACTGGCCGAGCCACGCGCAGCCTTATCTGGCAAAATAGCCGATAACGAATAAGTTCACGACTGCTTCCTAGAAAAACGGCAGTGGCTATCGTTCCGCGTATACCTAGAGCACCGCCTTCCTCTACGATCCTCGGTCTGGACTCTGAGAGCTACAGAATGCAGGATGCATGTGGATGTATACAGGAAAACGTGTATGGGGACGTATAGGGCGGCGCGGCGGAGACGCAACAGCCTTCCGATCCAAGTCCAAACGAACCGAAGTTAACTTAACCAAACTGGCTCTACCATTTGCGGAAGGAGAAGCTGACGAAGAGGAGCTCCTTAGCACATCGGACCGAACGGAAGGAACGCGCGAGAGAGTCTTGCTCGCAAATGCCTGATCAATGGTCCCCGAATCACAGTACGAGCAGTCCGCATCCGTTGATGCTGGGATGTCGCGTCGCTCATCAAAGCTGGCTGTGATATGACTCGAAAATCTGCATACAACAGCCACTTTGTGAGCAGCGCGCACACCGACGCTTCTCCTCCTACGGGTCGGATCCTCTTTTTTCGTCCATCCAAATGGGGCCGAATGGACAGAGAGGAAGGAGCGAACGGGGGAGCGGAAAGAAATGGGTCTACAGGAGTGAACCAGAGTTGGCGAGGATTTGGTAAATCGGATGATGATGGAAACGGCGATCCAACTCGTCAAAAATGGCTGTGATATGAATTGATTACAACACGCCACAACCAATTTGACGATTGGATCGCGTTTCTCGCGTGCGACGGAAGTGGCAGCTGTCGCCTACTTCATCTGTAAAGCAGTTTCGATTTTCAATTAGACACACCAGGGATCGAGCTTGTCTCTAAGTGTATTCAATCGGAAAGTCTCCGTCGCCGAGAGCGAACGATCGGGACGACGTGCCTCCCGGGTGGATCGCGACGTAATTCTGGAGGCGGCCGTTCTGGGCTCAGGACGCAGGATACGAAGAAGAGGAGGACTGGTGCTTTGTGGGTTTCGTACTTTCGAGGACTCTCGTGAGGATACGTCATGCGCCATGTACGCGTCATTGGACGCGTCTCCGAAGGACGTGCAAAGGATCCTCGTGCGGCTCCTCGAGGATCGCCGACACGTTCTTGGCAAGATTGCAGATCGATTTTGTGGGCCAAGCTCATCAAAGTGGCTGTGATATGACTCAAAACATTCCACAACCAATTTGATGTATCGGACCACAAAAGTTTTTGGCGGATATCCTCCCGCTGACGAGATAGCTCGGTGAGATTTGGACACAATTTTGCTCATCAAAGCTGGCTGTGATAGTCGATCTCTATGACAAACCAACTTTGATGGTAAAAGCATGCCCCAGCGCCCCATTCGGAGAGGATTTACATTTTTCCTTATTTATCGTATCACTCGGTATCATTCTATCGTTCCTATTTATAATCCAGTACCGATTCCTACGCCTGCTTCTGTCACTATTGTCGTTTCTATTCCTATTCGTCTAAACCCTGACCCATGCTCAATTCTTATCACTGAGGTCTATTCTGCCTCTTGAGTGTCACGAACACAGACGAAGAAATCTTTCACTCTCTTTCTTCCTGCGTATCGCTTGATCTGACAAAGTTCGCGGACACAGCACGTTCCTCCTTTTTCCGCAGTATTGGGGCGGTTGCGTAGCGGAGATCATTGCTCGGGAAACGACAGAAGGAAAAAAAAAAAATGTTGACTTCAGCGAACGCCGCATGAAAGACAAGGTAGTGAGACGCAGGTGCGCGAGGACATCTCACTACCCATGTCTTTCACGCAGAATTCACCCCAGCATCTCTCTCTCTCTCTCTCTCTCTCTCACACGCACTCTCACACTCGCACTCAGTCGCACTCACACGCACACGCCACGCACATACCAGACAAGTCTCACACGGCACACTCTTTCTCTCTTTCTTTCTCGTGCATACAAAGACACACACAGACAGGACAGAGACAAACCAGCGAGTGCGTAGGTACCATCCTCCCTTCGCTTCTCTGCCTCCCTCTCTATCCTTTTCGATCAGGAACGTCAAATCGCAGATAAAGTATTTTAAAAGAGAATAAGTAAATGAATGGATAAGAGAGGCAAGATAATAAAACGTTAAAGAGTGTGTACTTACAGCGATGTTCGATGTGAGAAAATCCTCTGGTGTGAGCGTAAGGTTCAGGACTACGGGGCAGACCACGTACTCGATGTAATCCTTATCAAGAAGTCCGCGTTCCATCAGAACCAGAAGAGACGCCTGGGCCGTTTGCCGTACCTTGAACAAGAAACATGCTGATGAGCTCATAGGTGGTCGCTTTGCCAGAGTCTAGGAAACCTCCTGCTGCTGCTGCTGCTGCTGCTGCTGCTGGATACCCAGTCCGAGTCCCAGAACGGGAGCTTAAGCGGGCGATCCCTTCAGGATCCCTAGTGAGTTTTACCTGGTTGTCGGGGTCGCTCAGGTATTTAACGACGATCCCCAGAAGATGCCTGGTGAGCACGTCGCCGAAGAGGTTCGGTGCTTCCTGGCATATCATGGCGACATGAGGCAGTTGCTCGACCAAGTCCGAGCGGATGGGGGCCTCTGAAAAAAACAAAAGGGAGAAAATAAGACCCATCAGTGAGAGCGCATCGACCCAATCTCGGATGGAGAGCCGAGTTATGTCGGAACGCTTCCTTCCTCGAACTTTGGGGACTGGAGGATTTAATAGCGGAAGAGATAAACGGCTTAGTGGTGCTGATGGTGGTGGTGATTCTGGTACAGGGCAGCAGGAAGAGGCTGGGCAGCCCAAGAAAGAGAATACGAGAGGAAGTAATCTTTATCGTTTGAGCTGTTTGACGCGCGCTGAACTTTGACCGTTTTCAAATGATGCGAGGCGACGACTCTCGAGAGGGGGAGAGAGAGTTTTCATGAAAATATCGCTTCCACAGGGAAACGGTAGCTCCGGCCTGAAGTTCCGAGGAAACCTGAGGGCTCCAGGCTACCATAAAACGAACAAAAACTTGCTGAGAAGCCATTCTTCGAAGGTCCGAGCGTTCTTGGCGCGGTCGGGGGTCGCCGCGATCGAATACTCGAATGAAAAGACGCCGAAAAAGACATTTTTCCAATTCGGCCATGCAGTCATGCTTCTCTCGAGACGCCGTGAGGCCAACTGCAGCTCGGAATAATTTTTTGGCCTCGAATAAAACACTCGGGCATTAAAATATCCGAGACTAATGAACCGCCAAAGTCGAGAAATCATAAATTCTGATCGATAGATCATATCGATTCGCCGTAGTGGCCTCCCCACCCCGCCCCCCCTTCCCGCTTCCTCCGTTGAACGAAAATCTATCTATCGAGCGCACAGGAAACTTTGACTTTTCCAGAGACGGCTATACGAATATCCAAAAGGAAGGCGCAACAGGTGTCGGTGAATTTTTCACAGGCGGCTGATCCGCAAATCAATCTTCCTCGAGAACCGACAAACAATGGTGCTCCTGACGTTTCCGCGAAAGAAGAAAGAACGAAGAAATTCCAGAAATCCCGAGTCCATACGATTCTAGCTGAATTCGCGTCGAGCGCCAGCGAGTCAAATGGATGCGCGCCTTTATATTGATAGAGTCCAAGTGCAAAACAGTGAGGACGTCGAAACGATGACGGATGGCGGGAACGATTCGCGCCTGCGCATCGACCACCGTCTGCACGTGAACTCCCCCTCCACCCCCCCCCCCTGGCCACGTGGGATCGAACAGATCTCGGCCGCAATTCCAATTTTCATCACGCCGCGTAAATTGCGCGCACTTCAAATCATTCGCGATACGCGAAAAGGTCATCTTTTTGCCGTCAAACTTCTTCGTTCGATCGGAAGACCAATAGAAAACTGCCTCGAGAAGTTCAACGTGACATAAAACACTGCACCCCATGGAAATTCGGAGGAAAGGTATAGAAACGAGTTAAATAAACTGGAACACTCGAACACTCGACGCGCGCATGCGTTCCCAATGGACGCGTGGGTGAGACTGAGGGAAGGTTTGGCAAGCACGAGCGCAGCGTGCACCTTCCTGGTGCAGACTTTCTTGGCGGGAGAAGATTCATCCCCACTTCGGCGGAAGCGAAGGGGCAAAGGGGCAAAGGGGCAAAGGGCCAAAGGAGGCTGGCCCGAGGGGCGCAGCCCCCGAATCTTTTGAAAAAGTCTCTCTTTAGGGCCCCCGTGCCCTGTAGGTCCCAAAGTTGAGGCAATGACGGACTTCGGTCGCGTTCCGAGTTCGAAGTGCCGAATGACTCTGGCGAAACGGAAGATGGAAGGAAAGGGAAGGAAAGGGAAGAAAAGAGAAGGAAAGAAGAGGCAGCTCTCACTCCCTCGGAGGGTAAACCACCACCAGCAGCAGCACAACCAACAGCACAGCACGATTTCCATCACTTTCACGACCAACGCCACCAGCGCCACCAGCGCCACCAGCGCCAACAGCACCACCCTGGAAAGCAGCCTCCGGCCATCAATCACCGGTCCTTATCTCTTCCTCTTTGCCTTCTGCGCAGGAAGACTAGGCTAAAAATAACTTGGGGTACGTCTCGTGCTGCGACTCTATCGGATGCGCAGAGGTGTCGCTTTTGGCACCGCGAGCCAAATCGCCGATCCAATTAGGATTCGCGAACTTCGTCATTTCTCAGAAAGGACGCGCGGATCAAGAGCGGCAGAGGGAAGAGCAGTGGAAGGAAATCTCTGGAAGACGAATCGAAGTGGCTAACTGGCTAACTGGCTGCCTGGCTGACTCGCCTGATTCGAAATACCCAAGTGACTTTATCCACCTCTCGTTCCGTTCGGTCTGCGCATGCGTTCCTGTTGGCAATTAAGTATTTCAATGGCGTACATCGCGAGGCCAGCCAGTAAACAGGATGAGGAAGACGAGGGACGCTGCGGAGACACTCCGGCGCTGAAGGGTGGAGCCAGCGATCCAGCGATCCAGCGATCCAACGATCCAGCACTCGAGCAGCATCGGCAGCCGGTGCAGGGACTAACGCCCTTAAAGATCGTTCCAAAAATAGTCCATTTCATCTACACCTTTTCGGAGGCACCCCAAGCTTTCGCCTGCCCCACCTTCTCGAAAATAGTTCTATACCTCCCGGCTCCCCACCTTCGGGCTCATCGTCTTCCCTATCCTAATCCTCGTCCTCTTGAGAAAGAGACCCCCCACCCCCTTCACAATCTCACGAGCATGCAGTATTTTATAAATAAATTATCGCCGCGAGCTGTTCTCCCAAGTCCAAGGTTTCCGGCGTATCTAGGGGATTTGCCCTCGCATGACCCACGTGAACCACCTCCCTTCCACACGCGACACCTCGGTGCGCGGAACAACACGCACGTGTATCCCGCAGATGCTGACGAAGCTAGAAGATTCTTGCGAATCACGAGAGATTCCTCTGCCGTACTTCCATTTATTTTATTTTTGATATATTGTGCGATAAAACCGTTTAACTTGAATTTTCTATAGCAAGACTTTCTTTTGCTACAAACTGATATTACGCATCTCCTTGGCAGCGTTCTCACTTGCGCGTCGAGCGCTAAGGCGTCCTACATACTACAATGTCGACGTGCTTACCGTTTCCTGTCCCGTCGTGCCCTCCCTAAAAACCGCACGGGCCCCGCCCGCCTGCTGCACCGGAACCCCGAGGGTACCCTCGAAAAATATATATAGCACAGACGAGGGAGCGAAAAAAGTCACTGGTCTCGTACCCCAAATGTGTCAAGGGGAAAGGAAGGATCAAGAAGAGAAAGGAGGAGAGGCAGGGGGCGCGCCCCGAAGAAAGTTGCGTAGCACGTGTGAAGTGCAAGATGCGTCGAAGATGTCTCTAAAAATAGTTTAAAGAGACACGCAGTGGGCATTACTTGGCGCCTCGCGCGTTGCTCCGTAAAAAGCATGGAAGCCGTAAGAGGCGCAAAAGATGCAAAACGCGCAAAAGCCAAGAGCGACTACGGAAGACGGAACCGTACCCTTACGAACGGTTACTAGGAAATTTTACGAGGACGATCTTCTCGACCGTTTCTTCACCGGCTACAGAGAATCTTCGTTCGCGGGCGAAAAGGAGTCAAAGAGGAGTCGGGAAGGCTGGGGGAGGGGAGGGGCACCCGCCAGGGGGGTCGTCGTCTCCCTCTATCTATATATACCGGGCGCAGCGTGAACGTTCGCTCTCGAAACCATCGGCAGCTTCCGGCAGCGCACGTGCCCTACCGGAAGTGTAGGGCAGTCTGTCGACACCTCCCCCCCCCCACCCCCCTTTTGCTTCTCCTGGGTCACCCTCCTACAGAGTCCGAGCAATGCTCTTCTCGTCTTCTCTCGAGAGCACCCACTGCTATTTTTACGTTCGCTCCGCGTGTCTCTCACCACGCGATATTTAAGAGACTCCCCCGCGCAAGGGCACCCCCTTCCGGGCACGAGCAAACAAAACAGGAGCCACCGGAGCTCTTCGTTTCCAGCCAGCTCCCGTTGCGTGAGCTGGAGAGGAGATCTCGGGCATCTAGCGAAAGAGTTGTCGGCCCGTCCGTTCGCAGATCGCATGGACGTGCACGCTTTGGGAATTACGGGGAATCGGAATTTGTGGCGGATGTGCTCTCGCTCGAGCTAGTCTTCGTTAAGGATACTAATGAACTCTGGAAGGGAAGGTGCGACGTATTTGACTTTGATTCCTCCAGGGGGTAAGTCGCGCATGATTCTGACGCGCCACTTCCGGAAGTGCATGCTCGGAGGCCGGAATGGCTCCGTGCGAAAACTGTCGACAGGGTGCCGGTGCTGACGCAGCGGGTGCTGCTCGAGGCGCTTCCTCCCGGTCGGCGTGAAAGTTGGCCCAGGCGCGCTCATTTCAATGCTTTCACGCCAACGCGGCCAACGCGGCCAACGCGGCCAACGCGATCAACAACGATCCAGACGAATTGGCCGACCGTTCCCGAGAGATCGCGAACATGTCCCGGACAACGATCCCTGTGACAGGGTACAAGTGCTCTAGAGATTAGGGCGCGTTTACACGGGCGATCTCGGAGTACCCACCCCCAGGCGTTACTAGGGCCAGCTAATTAAGCTCCATTTTATTTTTCCTCATTTTTTCCCTCGACACAGAGAATCGCTACCTTCTCCTTTTGCTTCCTCGAGCCGGTGTCCTATTCTCACGCGACTGTAACAACATCCGACAGGAAATGCTCAACTACCCGCGCGCTTTTTTGTCATCTTCGATTCGCTTCAAGTTCTGGTTTCCAGGACAAAGTACACTCGGAGCACTCGACGAGTACTTTGCTTTAAAGGATAAAGGTGTGCGCCGTGCTGGGTGCTTCTGAGAATAATAAACGATAATGGAGACATCAAAGGTACCTCGATCGTCGATGATAAGGCGAACTGGTTTCATGATTTCGTCGACGACCAGCTCGATCCCGCAATCCACGGCAGCCCTGAAGATCTCCACCAGAATCCGACCGACCATTTGCCTGAAACAAAAATAAAAGCGATCGGTTAGTCTCGGATGAGGTTGAGCAGATTTGGCGCGATCGCCGAAGGGAGAAGGGCGGGGGAGGAGGAGATGGAAGGCCAGTTCCGGCAGGGAGTATATCGTGCGACAGGAGCTCTTTCTCATTAGGATGGTGCCCGGTGCTAATGGAAGAGAGAGAAGGTGAAGGATGGAGAAGAGCAGAAGAAAAGGGAATAAGGAAGAGAAGGAAGAAGAAGGTGGCTCGCGGTTCTATCGGGAAAACGAGAAGGACGAAAAGGACGAAAAGGACGAGATGGTGGCGGCGTAGCTCGATAGTCCTCCATCCATGTGGCTCCCAGTGGGAGTTGTGGCGTTACCCCCTCCCGCGAGCGAGACGCCGTTCGTCGACCCCCACCTGCGGCCTCGAAGACCTCGGGAGGGGAGACGCGCGTTCTCCAGACCCGTTGGAGAACGCGCCGCACGACGGCACGCCCGGCACGCCCACCGCACCCGCGCAAACATGGCCGCCGACGGCGCGCCTCGCAGCTTCTACGTCGCAGAATTGGCGCCGCGCTAGGAGCAACATCAGCGACGTCGCTCCTTCCGTGCACTTCTTCGGGTCAGCGCGAGCACCCCGATAAAGAGGGCAGAGGGATCGTGTCGTTTGACGCACCCTGTGGGCACCTTCGGAAGCGGCGCTTCGGACCCACCACCCCCCGCCAGCCCGTTTCGAGTTCCAAGGACGCCAATCGGTTCCTTCCGAGTTGAGGCCTCCCTATACGCTGCCACCCGAACACACCAATGGTTCCCGGCACAGCGAATCCTCGCTGATCGATCAGGCGATTTGCCGTCAGGATGAAAACCCAAAGAAGAAGGTTAGGAACCGAATGGATGAGCTCGCGAGCCTCCTTCGCTCTTAGCAGGTCGCCGTCCTCGCCGAACGTGAACGTGTCGTCGCGTACGTCGCCAGGACGTCGATCCTTCGTTCCCAGGTCAGCCGATAGCGAGCGAAGCTCCGATAAGGTGTGCCTGACACCACGCGTGCAGTTGGAGAAGCCAAGGGTGAAGGAAGAGCCGAGAGACTCCGGACCTCTTCGGCGCGAAGGCTGCTGAATACCGTAGATGCATTTAAAGGGAGCGGAAGTCGCCTGTTATCTTGGGAGCACCCGAGGCGGAACAACAAAGGCGACGCCGCGTGCGGACGGCCGGCGTCGTTCCGACCCCATGACGTTCCTGCCCCGCACATTGCCCTACATTCCGCGACCCCTGACATTTTCCAGGGTTGTTTACGTTCACCGACCCTCGACCGTTCCACCACTTTCCCCAGCGCCGCCGCGTTCGAACGCCACCCCCCAAGAGCCGCCCTCACAACCTGACAAAACGTCAACAGGAATAAGCTCGGGCTTCGCCATGGCCAATTATAAATTATCAATTGATAGAGTTGCCAAATAGGATTCTCTGGCGCAACGCGCGACCAGCAACCTGGAAAATTATTAACCGAAAGCTTCCGTGAACGGTGAGTCTTGCACGTTGCTCCTTATTGGGATTTAATAATTAGGTAATTAGGCGAGCAGCCCTGGCTGCTGGAATTCGAAAGGACGCGCGTGTGGTTCACACGTGTAGTTGTGCACAGATTGCGGCGGCCATTAACCTTGCGTGACATTCGTAGGTGGTGCCAGGTCGAAGACGTGAAAAGTCCCATCGAATCCACTCGCGCTTTTAATAGCTCGAGCATGTAAACATGTGCGCGCGCACGTATCGAGTGACAGAGGAGATCGAGAACAGGCGAATTCAAATATCGACAGAGCCGTGCGATCGTGATTTCGTCTTCTTCTTTCGGCAATATTACTTGAAAAAAAGAAAAAGAACTACGCAATCGGCATTGCGATTTCGCCGAATCGCATCGTGCAGCAGCGCACCGCGTCGTGGAAAAATGCGTGAACGTATGAAGTAAGTCGTGAGCCGAAGACGCATGGCGGGAAGGCACGAGGGAGAAGCGGGAGCGCGTCCCCAAGAGAATTCCCATGAGTCCCATGAGTCCCCAGAGTCCAAGGCACGAAGACACGAAGGAACGGAGGAACGGAGGAACGAAAGGAACCAACGGGGAACGTGCGAACGCACGGACGGACCGACGGGGTCCTTTGTTCGCGAAGGGACCGCGGATTGAAAAGGGGACCCTGCCAGCTCGAAGGACCCCGCGCGTAGATACCGGATTCCTCCTACGGGACTTTCTTCGGGGGATTCTCTTCACACGCTCGCGCGCCATCATTTTTTCATTCTCTCTTCCCTCATGTCGTTCCTACCCTTATGACTCTCCCAGGGATCCCCCCCCCCCAGCTCCCATTCATCTGGCGCTCTTCTCCCCTCTGATCTCTATAACCCTCCTGACACCGGCACACTGCACCCCATCCACATCATCCAGTCCGTTGCAATTCAAGTTCACGATTCGACGTCGAACGGTCATCCAGCGATCGACGTGCGTTGACGATCCGGAAGTACCTTTCGACGAATCTTTGCTTTAAGTGGCTTCGTGAGGTTCTCCAAGGATAGCACCTCCCTCCCATCTCCCGGTGGCTTCCGATAATTAAAGATTCGGTAGAAGAATCGAAAGAGTAAGGGGGAGCGAGGAGAGGGGGAGGGGTGGAGAAGGAGGAAAGTTTTAGAAAGCGAAGTAGAGAAAAAGAGCAGAGGGCTGAGCCTGGTGTCATCCCTGCCTAGGAAAGACGTAAAGGCCAAAAGGTCCAAGGGAGCGAACCCTCGAACTGGATCCTCTGGAAGGGAGGAAAGCTGAAGAAAAGCTGCAGTTCGAAGAACGCCAGGTGCGTCGCCGTTGAAAAAATTGGGCTGTTTGTCTAGGCATCTGCGAGGCCAGCACGTTCCATT
Organism: Trachelus iudaicus; assembly: GCA_030142595.1. Lineage (NCBI taxonomy): Eukaryota > Metazoa > Arthropoda > Insecta > Hymenoptera > Cephidae > Trachelus > Trachelus iudaicus. The sequence goes on from JARQTH010000267.1 coordinate 489,490, forward strand.
AATCTGCTCCCGATGGCACATCGGACGCATTGTGCGGCGCATCGAGCTGCCAATCCCCATGAATATCCGAGCCGATTTTGAGGCTGGCAAGAAATCCGAAGAATTGCTGAAAAGGTCGGCCGTCACGAGGGACGCCGAAATCGGTAACGGCGCCTCGGAGCCTCGGAGCGATCGTCGGGCCATCAAGCCCCCCTCCCTCCCCACGCCTCATTGGGATTCTTCGATCGACGAATTCTCGCGGAAGGTATGCAGCCTCAAAAGCCAATTAAAGAAAGTAGCTGTGTCGCGGAGCACAAACCGCAGTAAACGAGCGAGAGTTCATTTCGCAAGCTCCGCGGGGCTAATCGGATTCACGAGAATCGCAGCTCTATTTCAAGAGAGCTTTTTCAGGCTTTCGCGCCGATTCTTATACTGTCCCTATCCAGTCAACTTTCCCGCCTCCGCCCTTCCACTCGTGGATTCTCCCAAGTCGCGCGGATTGAATTTTCACGAGAGGCCACTGCCATTGGCACCGAATGAAGTTTCCACGGGGCAATGAGAATCGGCGAGTTTTGTAAGAAAAAAAAAAATATAAAAAATAATAATAAAATGCGCGGCAGTTCGAAGTTTCGAGCCGTCTCGACGGAAATGGCGAATGGCGAATGGCAAATGGCAAATGGCAAATCCTGCCTTGACTGACGCGAAACGGTTATTCTCAAGTCTATAGAGGTACCAGAGAAACACGCATCTTCCCTCCAGTACTTCTCGGAAAAGACACAGAGACTACTGAACCACACGCAGGAGCATCCAGTCCATCGAACCAGCAGGCATCCCTCTCTCAGTGCTGACCATTTAGAACTGCTTTACGAATTGCGAGAGAAGCTGCTGCATCGATCCCGGTAGTGAGATTTCCTTCGGCCTGCGAGCAACTGGAAGTAGATCTTGCATCTTGATTGATCATTTAAATCGTTTAAACATATCGGTGGGCGAATCTAATAAGTAATAACGCTTCCAGTAGGAGCAACGTACTCTGGGTACTCTGGGCGCATTGACGAATCCTCACGAGGTATCAGGTATGTATCTGGTCTTCAACGTATTTTCTGGTAAAAACTGATGCTCGATATGGGAACGGAAGGGGAACTGAAGGGGAACTGAAGGGGAACTGAAGGGGAACGGAACGGCGAGAGGTCTAATAATCTCGTGGAAAAGCGTCCGCGTCGAGAGCGGGAGAAGGTTTTGCCAAGATGCTGCCGAACGGGGACGTCGTCGGCGTCCTCGCTGGCGTCTCCGTAGCACGAAGGGACTCTAGAGAGAAGGAATGTTGTTGTTGTGCCGGGAGGCGGTTGCACCGTGGACGAGGAGGGAGAGAGGGGAGGGGAGGGGAGGGGAGGGAGAGCGAGAGAGAGAGGAAAGTCAATGCACCGCAGGGGAATGCAGTGCCGCGCCGCTCCAGGCAATACAGTCCGCGTCAAAGTGCATTCTGTCCCGTATAGCAGAAGACTATAGTAGGAGCGCAGCGCCTCTCGCAGTATATTCGGTGGAGTATAGGCGCGACGCCACTCGTGGACGCCGCTCTACTATGCAACGGTACGCTACTATCGCTTCTTGGAAGCTATAACGCGCACTGCGTGTGCGTCCGCGTGAATCGCTGCGGTCGTGCGTTGCGACTCGGGCCTTAATACGCAAGAACACGGGGACAGAGAGAACGCGCGCGCGCTCGCACCCCGTAACCCTTTACCAGAGAACAGATACTTTTGCGAAACGCAGTTAAAACGAAATGCACTGCTTCGGACGTTCGCAAAAGCAGCCGACCTTAAAGAGAAACCACGTCGAATTGCTCCGAGGGGTTGCGCTGCTACGCGACGAGCATCCACGTAGCAGCTTTAATAACACAACTACACGTGCAACCTACTATCGGTCTGGTGGCCATATATCGGAAACGGATAACGTTCGATCCGACCTAGGAGAGATTCTTCGCGGAGTGTACCGAGTACAATCGTCGACAAAAGCGGCGAACTGAGAAATCGCTACAACTTTTGGCACAAATTCCGTGCTACCGGCAAGAGACTTTGTGCACGTTGCCGAAAGCAACGGAACTTTGGCGCTCGTTTGGCCAGGTTGACGGGCGACGGAGTTTCATGAAAGTCAACCTCAAGCATTTACCTGGAGTCGGTCGAACTAGATGTAGACTACTGGCAGAATGCATCAATTTGGTCTCTCGTTATTTGGCTATTCGGTGCAGTTTAGTCAGTCGCAAGCAAAGCCGAGAGAGAGAGAGAGAGAGAGAGAGAGAGCTCGAAGAGACGAAAGAGCCAGCAAGAGAGGTAGAGTAGATAGGAGATTATAGGTGTGCCAGTGGGGGTCGCGCGTGGTAGTGAGAAGCCAGAGGAGGAGTGGCGCGAGTAGCGTGTGTACGCGCGCCGCACGGCCGGTGCATCGCGCATGCGCCTTGCAATCCAGAGCCGCACTGAATGAAGACCCCCACCACAACGACATCAAGAGACCACCAACCCCAGCGCCACGGACAAACCAATATCACCAGGAGCAGCGTCACGGGCATCATCGTCATCGCTGGCATAACCGACAGCACCAAAAGTACCAAAAGCACCAAAAGCATCAACTACCACACACGCACACGTCGAAATACAATTCCGTTGCGGCGCCGCGAAGGGCGCTGCAAGCAAGGAATACATCTTTCCTGCCTTTCTCTTCTCCTCTATCCTATTTTTTATTCCTTTGTTTTGCCCTTCGGATTCGTCGAACCTTGCTTCACCCCGCGACTCATAATTTTCAGTCGCGAAATCATTTTTGATCGTGTCGATCGTGTTCGTCGCAGAGTGCGTGGAGCCAGGCTAGGCCGAGCAGAAGCAGGCTGGATGGCAGCTGCACTCGCTATTCGGTTTGGGTCGGTGGGTGACACGTTTCGCGATGCATGCCTACCACGGCGGTATTGATTCGTAGGGCGAATGCACCCCTGTTTTCGCTCGCATACAACAACTCCCGTTCCCATTCACCCCCCTTCCCCCCCCTCTTTTCCGGTCGACCCTTCTACCCTTCTACCCTTCTACCCTTCTACCCTTCTACTCTGCTACTCGTTTCAGTGATTCTCTGCGTGTGCCGTACGAAGGCAGCCAGTCGGCACCCCTGGGGACAAGAGAAAGAGGCGACACAGGGGCGAGGGTGCATCTTTGGGGGGCGGGGGGAGGGGGATCAGGACCAGAGCGAGGTCCCTGCACCCGTCCACGACGCACCAACCGCGTCATCGTCAGAAGTCGTGCTGGATGAGGTCTCAGGAATTCCTTCGTCTTCGACCCGAAGAACTCTGCCACTACGCAGCAGCAGCAGCCTTCCAGGAACTTTCCCATGGATGTCGAGACTCTCGAGGCGATACAACCTCCCTTGGATTCCTCGTTCTTGGTTCCGCGAAGTCGCTGATCATCGGCAACGAGGATGAAGCAGGAGCAGCAGCAGCCGCCATCCCGACCATAGGCACCGCGAGGACACCGACACACACACACACACACACACACGCACACGCACACACACACAACGCATCTCGGCGAACGTCTGCTGCGTTAGGAGCGGAGGCGTCTCTGTGTGAGGATCGGCGAAACGTGGATGTGGACGAGACGGCCGGTCGGCGATGCGGTAAGGGGTAGGGAGCGAAGTAAACAAGTCGAAGGGAAGGGACGAGATGGGCACACTGGTCAGTGCGGTGCATTTGGTGCATTCCTACAGTCTGGGCCGATGCACTGAGAGAGGGAGCACGCGAGAGAGAGTGAGGGAGATGGAGACGGAGAGGATGCGATGGCGCGCGGACAGCGGCTCCGCAGCGCGGCACGCCACTTTGGACCGACGAACGCAAACCGCATTCCCGGCCGTGACCTTCGCTAGGACATCGCCACTACCCCCACCCCCGGGATCCCTTCCAGCCTCCACAACAGCCCCTCCGCCACCCACCACCACCCGCACCCGCCGCACCAGTCCACAGCTCGTAGCACCCGCGCGCACATCGGCATCGTCCGCTACTCGCTGCACCCCGCAACCTCAGCATCGGGCGACCTCCTCTCTCTCTCTCTCTCTCGCTCTCTCACAGCCCTACCACCGGCTTGAATCTCGGCTACTGCTGCTGAAGATGATACTCCTTTTATCCGCGAATAACAGTGCGCGACCAATACATGCGTGCGAACCTTCGCTCGAGTGCTCTTGATTTGGTCATGGGTTTTCCTAGACTGGATCTGCGGCGTGACGTACGCACCACCATCGTCGACAGGTACACAGCCAGCACTTTATACTATGGGAGATGGAATCGAAGAATTGCAGCTGCAACGACATCCTCCGATCAGTCTTAGTTTCACTCGGGAGGATTTATTATTTCCCATGGTCTCCGCTCTTCTGGCTTAATTTTCTCTCGGCAGTGCCTTCATCTTTATTACGCGTAACCCTTTTTTTTCGACTAACGAGACACTTGGACGATCTACTCCGGTACGTCGCTGTACCTCTCTCGTTATTCGGCAGCGCAAAGTACTTTAGCCCAGTGTCAGAGCAGCTGACGGGTGCTCAGAGGAGGAGAAAGAGGTACAGGTACGACTGACAAGAAGAAAGGGAACGAGAAGTCTTGTTCTTATCTTAAGTAGAGAAGTCTTATCATCGATAGGTTCATGAAAGTGGACCAGACTTCGATCCGACTACCTTTCGCGTCTTCGTACGTATTCTATTTTAATTTGGAGGCTTCTCCTCAATTGTATTTTCACTTGGCGGCAATTCGGCTCCAAGGATGAGATTCTCTCTCGGTAGGAGTTCAAAGACGAAGTGGCCGACGCGAGTACCTGGAAGTCGTGTTAGCGTGCGCGCGGCTGGGTGCTTCGCCGCTCCAATTAGCATCTCTCGGGTTCTCTTCCTCCGACTTTCTTATACTAGCGGAATATCTCCAAGAACTGGGAAGGAACCTGTTGAATAGCGGAACCAAATTACAGGAGTTCACACCCAGCAGAGTCTCTCCGCACCATCCACCTCTTGGCTGCTCTGCTAATCAACAGGGATTGCAGGTGCCAGGTGGCAACCACCTTTGGGCCATCCAAGGGATTCTCTCTCTTTCTCTCTCTCTCTCTCTCCCCCCCCCCCACCTCCCTCTCTTTCTACTTTCTGCATTCTGTGCATTCCACTGGTCCTTTTCCTCGAAATAAGGACCTTCTCTCAGAGGGGGGTAGGGGAGCCTCATCGAGTCTACGGGAACGCCAACTGCGGCGACTCCCCTTTTCGCACGTTCTCTCGACAGCAAGTTCAACGAGTCAAGTGCGCGGTTTATTAGTTCATAACGCGCCATAGTGCGCCACCCCTCTCTCTCCCCATGCAGAGATCCGACCATACTCATTTCTACTTTGCAGTTTTCTCCATTTGTTTTCAGATCGTTCTGTAGAATGGTAGCTGAGAATCAATGGAAGAAATGGGTCGGACGTAAAGAATGGCTGACTTCTCACCGAGGGACACGTGTCTGCAGTCGCATCGAGGGAAGAGGCGGGCAGGTCACTTCACGAAGAACCACCTCAACTTCGAGGGATACCGCCGAGCAGCGCCAAGTAAACTCTAGAGAGTGACCCTCTATCAGGGCACAGGACGTATTCGTTTCCGAGTGCCAGTTAAAAAAGTTACTGGAACCCCCCCCCTTCGCGGCATCCAAATAATTCGGAATATCCTCGTGCGTGTGATACGTGAGATATGAATGAGTGGACTATGGCACGATGCGCCGGTGCGGCGTTGTTTACTGTCTGGCAGAGGCCGAAGAAGAGAAGTATCCATACACGCACACTCACACACGCGCGCGAGCCGGACGTCATTGAGTGAGTGAGTGAACCTGAGAGAGCTAGAGCGCGAGAGAGAGAGAGAGAGAGAGAGAGAGGGGGGGAGGAGGGAGGGAGAGCCGACTAGCGAGGAAGAAGGCAGGAGCGAAGCAGAGTGAAAGAGGGGGAGACTGGGACGGGGACCGGGCCCAGGATTCGAAGAAAGAAGAAACGGAGAGTCAACGACCCAACGAGAAGAGCCGTTGCAGGATAAAGGCGCACTCGGGACTTGGGACTCGGGCTCCTGGATTCGGGTCGGTTTTGGTAAAGCAGATGCCGACCTTAGGGATGGATTCCCTCTAATTTCCAGAAGCTGCCCATCACGAGGGCATTTATTTATAAATATCTGATAAATTCGAAACTCTGGTAAAAGCCCGATCGGCTCCATGATCTTGAAGCGATCTGGACCCCGCGAGCCTTAATTTCCTTCACGCGGCACGTCTATCCCCCTACTGGCCCGATACTCGCTCGTTACGTCGGGATCCTGCGCTGGTGTGCAGACGAGTCTCTTTGATCAGCTCGATTCGCTGTAGATCCTGTAGATTTTTTTAAGGAGGATCCACCGATGTAGGATCAGCGAAACATCTTTAAAATGGACGAGACGAAGGAGAATGAAGATAAATGAGAGAAGAGAGAGGAGCGAGAGCGAGAGCAAGTGCAAGGGAGATGCACCCAGCCCGGCATCCTGGCGTCCCCCGGCCTCCCGGAGAGTTCAAGGAACCCGCCGTGCGCTTCCCTCCAAACAGGAAGAAGCGCAAACCGAAAGAACTAAATCTTGAGAGCAGCCCGACCCCCGTCGTTGCATCGAAATTAATGCATCAATTATTGCGCCGCAGTTGCGTAACCGGAGACACCGTCTCTGAATTCACGTCGTCCGATAACAGTGTCTTTCTGGGTCAATTGAAGCTATTACTTTGAGGTTATAGGCAATTTACTCGTTTACAGATAATTAGTCATTAGACCGCGTTACATGCTTTCAAGTTCGCCTCAGGTTCCCATAAGTCCCAGCGAAAGCTCTCTGGCATTCTCGACCCATTTGTTCGAGGCAGCTCGTGACTAGCCGGCGCGGACTGAAAGGCAAATCGGCGCAGCCAACAGGACGGATTCCTCATGGAGCATCGAGATAAACATTAAAGAGTTTTGCTGCTGCTGCTGTTGCTGCTGCTGATGACGGTGCTGGTGCTCAAGAAAGAAGCTGCGCCAGGGACGCGGAGGGTCAGTAGTTCTGCGTTCTCATACATTCCGCTCTGTCATGGCGGCCAGCGACCGAGACGCCTCGTCCGTCCTTCTTGGCGGGCATCGGTCCCCTCGCACCGCATGGGAGGCGGAGGGGGAGAGGAGGGGATGCATCGAGCTGGGCATTGCAGCGGAAGGCCCCTCTCCCCGCACCCCGCTCCTTCTTCAATGTCTTCGCCGCACCGACACGACCAAGGGACGCCAGAGAGCAGGACAAGGCATGCCGCGCCAGAAGGAAGGAGGGCCAAGGGCCAGGGGTGGCGAGGGGAGGCAAGGGGAGCGGGTAGGGCCAAGTGGGGAGAACCGTCGGATGGGGACTGAAAGCGATGGGAGGAGAGGGGAGCGCCCACTGCACTAAATGCTTCGGTCGAGGCGCCCGCGCTCTCACGCTGCCCGGGACTCTGGGCCCCGAGCGGCCCTCGACGTAAACAAGGAACGGGGCCCGCGCGCGATTCCGATGCGCCAACGGGCCCCTCGTCGCACACGATTCCTCCTCTTTCGTGCGCTCTCTCACTCTCTCTCTCTCTCCCTCTCTCTCGTGCCCCACGGCCCTGACCGTTCGACAACAACGAGTGCGTACCCACGACGACTACTTCGCGCAATCGGTAATCCTTTGAATCCTTCCTTCGCGTTCCTCTTCCCTCTCTCTCTCTTTGCTGCTTCTCTCTTGCCTGCTTCCCTCGAGTTCAGTGGCTGGGTCGTAACCTCCCTCGTTGCCGCAACTGCGGGACAAGAAACGGCAAGGGTGAAGAGGAAAGTAGTAGTGGCGAAGGGAAGTGGAGGATGGAGGGGAAGGAAGCGAAAGGGAGGCCGCCCGCCGAAGGGAGTAAAGGCTTAACGCACAACCGACAACAATAACACGAGAGAGCATGAACGCCTCGTGTGCTGTGTTATGCGCTGTATGTTTGCACATGCGCGGGAGCGATGAACTTGAGGTCTATACTCGCGCAGCCTGTGTTCCACAGGGCTCGAACCGTTTGCCCTGCCGCGTTCAACGACGCCGGCGTCGCTACGCAACTACGACACTACGTTACTACGAGACCGCGGGACTATGACTAAAACCCACGCTTTCTCGAAATGAATCTTCTCTCTCTCTCTCTCTCTCTCTCTCCCCCCCTCCCCATCCCACTACGAGATTCTGTTTCCCATCTCAATGCGTTTCATTCGGCTGTCGGATTTTTAACATCGGCGGAAGCTGCTAAAAAGTCGCTAGAAAATACGAAAGGAGCGACTAGTGGGCAAAGGGGATCGATGATTGGCCATCGCGATCGGGAAGGCCGGATTTATAGGCGAAACGCAAAGGAAGCGTCCGGCAGAAGGCAGAAATAAGGAACACGTAGCTCGCTCGGAGCGTCGAGTTGAAGACGGCATTCCACTGTACCTGTCCTTAACTCAGCCTCCTACAGTTCACGTTCACGACTCACCAAACGGCCCACCAAACCATAATACAGTACAGGAGAGAAGACGGGTTCTCAACCGTGACTCAACTGTTCCCTCTTAACGCAGGAGCCGGAGGTTCCGTTCATTTTTTAACCAGCAATCCTTTCACTTTCAAGCTCAACCGACTCGCACAGTAATCGGTGGATCACTTGCCACTTGCCACTTGCCACTTGCCACATTCCACCCCCTACTCATTGCGCGAGGTTTTCACCTTTTAGTAATAATTTTCTAGTCTCAAAAGTAGTCAACTGCATTTCCGTTTCGAAGCATTTACTTCAGACGAATAGACGGAAGGTGCCAGCTGAAGGGAGGGGCGAGAGAGAGAGGGAGAGGGAGAGGGAGAGCAAACAGCGGACACCGAGCGAAGAGTCCAAGAATGCAGCTGCCGGTTGAGTGACACTGTCGAGTATACGCAGCGCCGAGAAATATGAATGTAGCTCCGAAAATTCATTCATAATAAGGTTTCAAGTTTGTGTGACGCAGCAGCCGATTGACACGGAAGGATTTTACGTCCGTGCGAATAATAGTAGAGCTAACGATCTTCGAGCGAGCGAGTTGGGATTCTAAAAATAATGAATATATTAAAAGGCAAATGAGTACGTACTCCTTGAGAAAAGTTCGTATCCATTGTCGTCGTCAGCACCGTCGGCACGTGCAAAAACAATTTAATGCTTTTAGAAATCGTGAGCGTCTCCGTATCGTTATTCTGTTTTTCATCACTCTTCGTCGAATCTCCGTGTAACGAGCATCTTTAGATCTTTCTTGCGTTCCGGCTCGCCGACACGTCCAATCGGTTCGTGCGAGAAGTTCGCGTAAAATTGGAACACACGAGTCTGAAGAAGCAGCGACCGTAGTACGTACTGTGTAGTGCGTAGCGTGTATAGTATGTAGTATGGGAACACACACGACCGCGCGAACACGTGTGTCTCGCTTCCTGTGGCAGACCGGAAGCGCCTATAGTACTATAGCGCACTCTTGTACAGCGTGACCACGCTACAAGGGCTATTACTGCTCCAACGGCATAAGGAATGGTCCAATTGCTGCCCGAACTGACGCGGTGGTTACTTCTTCGATCGATCTGCCCAGCCAAACGATCGGGCGGCGTGTCTTAGGTTCGTCCCTTCTTCGAATTCGGAGCTAGACCACGAGTCTCGTCTTTCCGAGCACTGCTGGCTAGTTTTTCTCCAGAACGCGACTACGTTACTTTTACGTTACGTTAACGTTACGTGTACGTTGGATTCCGGCAAGAGGCGCACGAGAATTCAGCTTCCGAGTGGAATCGCGATGGCACGCGAAACCCTTTTTTATAGCACCTTCGAAGCAGCACTTTCCACTAATTAATTCTTCATTGCGAATCCTCACTACGCGTACCCTTGCACGTTTAAGGCTCAACGAGCGAAGAGCAGGTGTCGACGCGAGAGAGGCCAGGTTGGTTTCTTTTCTCATAGCGAACCGGATGTTGCGCGGTCACTGGGAAAAACACACCCCGCACACGAGATCTATCTCGTAGAGGCAGCAATCGAGACAAGCAAACCGCTCCACTTCCCGTTACCGGAATCATTGTCATTATTCAGAAGCGAGGATAATCTTAAAGTTTAACGAGCCGACTGCTTGTCCGAGTTTTTCTTCGATCTGTGTAAAAGTCCAAAACCTCGGGAGGAGGAAGCATCCACGCGCGGCGTGACCACAAGCGAACCGACACGTTTCGCACTCGCTGCCTGCGAATATTCTTGCAAAAGTCCAGCCGACAGCACGAATCTCCATGGAGACGCATCATTCTCCGGTGCGGGCCCAGAGGTGCAGAGGCGCGCATCATTTCCGGTGTCGGGTCAGCTTCCCACGTGTTTTTGTCAGCAGCCAGGAGGTAGGTAAGATGGAGAAGTATCGCGGTATTTCCGGATCACTCGACACACACTACGTCGTCGTTGAAGACGTTTACGAACGGTGCAATTTTCAAAGTGCAACGTTATCGCGAATAACGTAAACGACGCGGTGCTAGCGGGTCAAGGGACGAGAGCCGAAGGCGTCGAAGCGACACAACACGCGGCGGAGAAGCGAGACGAGAGACGCAATAGTACGCGCGACTGTACCGCGACGCGGCCCGTCCTACACTGAGAAAGATCGGTGCCAAGCCACGCTCACACTAGTGCGCTCCGCGCGCCCTAAGTACAGCACGGACGCAACGCGCACCAACGCACTGCGCAGCGCGCTCGCTCGCTCGCACGCACGCACGCACCAGCGCTCTGTCCCACTCGCACTTCCTCGCTCGCGTTAAGGCGGCAGCACGAACGAACACGAGCCAACAGCCGGCTAGCTAGTCAGCCAAACAGGCAAACAGCCAGGCAAAGAGACAGCCCGAGCAAGCGGCAGCCAGCCAGCCGAACGGCCACGCACTCACGCAAGTCAGGCGCGCACGCACAGGCACACGGACGGCACACAGGCGCGAGGGAGGCGCGGGCTCACGGGGGATAAAACAGACCCGTTACTTCCGAGAAGCAGCCGGCGGTCGCCGGCGAACAGACCTGCATCGGCCGTCCTCCTCTCGGGAGCCCAAAACTGCGCGCTCCGCCGCCGCCGCCGCCGCCGACAGAGACCCTCGGAATACGTCTCTGCTGTGTGGTAGGTAGTACGACGAGTCTCGCTGTCTGGATGGCTCGAATCCAGGATGCTTCTTCGCTCGGCTACCTCGGTTAGCACGTTCGCCGAACTGACCCTTTCCTCACTCTTTTTCGCTTACGCGCTTATCCAGTAACTCCTATCCTCCTTCCTCTCCCTTCCCCTCACCCGGATACTCCTCGTCCTCCCACCTCCGCTCTTCTCTTTTGCATCTTCGAGCTTCTACTTCGAAACAAAGGTGCTCGTCTTCTCGGGAGCTACTATTGACAACGGCGGCCTACACGCAGCAGGAGCAACGTCTTGCACGTACAGCGGGTGCAGCAAAGTCCGCTTGAGCTGCGGGGCGCGAGGAACGAGGAAGGGAAGTCAGGTGAGAGAAATTGTTGAAATTATCGAAAGCTCAGCCAATTCGCAAATACTGATCGAAGAGTGGCCTCCTCTTTACGCGCCGCGCTAGTCGCAGCAGTGGTACGGTCGCTTGATCTTTTAAATAATTGCCAAGTCATTTATCCTCTCCCTACTTCCTCCGGCTTCCTTCTGATCTCGCGAGCCGCGAGCCGCGCGTCGTCACTCGGTCGAAGAACTGCAAGATTCATTAACGGTTCCTCGACACGAACGAGTCTCACGGCTGCCTACGCTGTGAGATCGAGTGGAGCCAGACGAGTGACTAGGGGGATGCACTGCGGGAGGGAGGAAGGGTGCGGAAGGGTGAGAGTGCTCCGGGAGAGGAGGGAGAATGCACTCTATCATCACGTGGGAGCGACGGAGAGGAGGCAAAGACGCGCGCGAGCGAGCCACGAGACTCAATATGCGTGTTGCCTATCCAGACGGCAGAGAAGGCAAAGACGGGAGACCTTGTCTATCGTCATCCGCGAGCCACGCAAGGAACGTACGGAGTTATTAAGGTCAGTGGCGTAGTGCCTTAGTGCCGTAGTGGCGCAGTAGTGGCTGCCGCGCTCGTCGCCTGCGACTTCGAACTTCTTCCTACAGTTCACCGAGCAAGACTTTGAACCGATTGTGGAACGCAGGAGGAGTCGCAGGAGCCCCTCTGCGGTCCCCGGCTATTTGCCAGCCAGCAGCTTACACGTTGTCTGCCCTCCTCCTCCACCCTCCTTCGGACAATCAAATATATTAGGGGAAAAGAAACGGAGGGAAGTAAAGGATACACCGTGGCGTAATAGGAACTCTGTGATGGCGGAAGGAGGATTTCGGCTTTTCAGCCGAGTCAACTCGTGGCGTTCGGGTTGATCGATCGAGTCTAGCTATGCTTAAGGGAGGGTGCCGAGGTACGTAGGTACGCCATTGCGCCTGGCGCACCTACCTATAAAAAGACACACAACGTGACGGAATGCGCGCAAACCAATATAAGCCGGTACCGTATTCTTAATTACTAATTAGTTTACACGTACGCATACGCGACACGACGCGATGCCAAACGACGATCGGCCAGTTCGCTGACGGACGACTGAGACCAGGTGTGAAACTTTTCTTCCCTCCTTACGGGCCCAATTCCATTTTTCCCAATTCTCTTGTCAAATCGTTCGAGACTGCGGAGGATTCGAAGATTGTGGAGGTCCGGAAGATAGCTAGATAGATTGATGATTAAGTAGGTAGGTAGGTAGGTAGGTAGTCTGCTAAGTAGGTATAGGTAGGTCTATCCATGGATAGATGACCAGGTAGCTCTAGGTATAAGCAAGTGCGGCAGGTCCGACGAGAGGTGACTCGTCATAACTCGTTTACAGTAATTGGGGGTTTACGTAGTCAGCGGCCGTAGGCAGCGAACTTAAGAGCAGCAGATGCATTCGAAGATGCTCGCAACAGGAAATTCCTCCCCTCTCCCTTGCTCTCTCTCTCTCTCTCTCTCTCTCTCTCTCTCTCTCTCTCTCTCTCTCTCTCTCTCTCTCTCCCGGTGCCCCACCTTTCCTCTCGTGGCGCATCCAGGCGACCCACGGAGTCGAGTTTAAACCCTTCTCTCTTTTCTTTGACCCCGTGCGGTCCCGTCAGCCGAATGCACAAACAGATAGGGCGCCGTTCAAAAGTAACGCAGCTAGTCAGTCAGCCAGTCAGCCGGTCAGCCAGTCAGCCAGTCAGTCTTCCTCGGAATGGTGAATGGACCAGGAAAAAATGTCAATGAGCGCTTGCGTGAGCGTAATTATCGTTGCGGGACGGCATTGCTCAGCAGGCGTGCTCGCGTAGCATAAGGCTCGTATCGCAACGGTGCGTATACAGACGATATCGCTCGACATCGTAAGGAGACCCAGAATAATTCTTCGTGAATAAAGAAATCTGTCAAATAGAATCGACTGACACAGCCGTGCATCGACGAAAGGTTCGAAAAACAAATAGATATAGGTAGCTGTTTCACAATAGAGAAATGTTGAGTAATATAAAAAAAATAGAGTGCGTGTCTATAATGCTGCTTGCGTAATACGTAAGGCAAGCGAAGGGATCGAACGACATGCCGACTGGCTGCCCGCCGAAGCGGTGAATGAACCGGAGAAAAATGTCAATGAGTGCAATTATTATTGCACTACGGCGATGCGCATGCGCCGTGCGCGAGAGTCGGGCTGCCAGGGAGCGTCACGAGCGTCACGAGTTTACTCTGTCTCTCTGACTTCTCACTTTCTTTTACGCCCCCCCCCCCTCCCCCATTCCACTCATTCGCTCTCTCTCTCTCTCCCTCTCCCCTCCCCTCTACGCTTCACGCACGCAGCCAGCCTACACTCGCATGTCGAGTACGGGGAGGGAGCGCTGTGAAGCGCTTACTACGCGTTGCGCCAAGTCCTCGGCCTCACCCTTGCCCTCGGCTGGCTTGCCCTCCCCCCCCCCCCCCCTCCCCCTCGCGCTCCATAGATATAGGCTACGAGCGTACGTACGCGTAGTTGTGTACTTACGGTTGCCGCGCATTCATAAAGTACCGGACGTGTAGGATGCGCGCGCCGAGTCTGCCACCTCTGTCTCCGGTCTCCTCTCTCATCCTCCTTCTCCTCCTTCTCCTCCTTTCCTTTTTCCACGGATTACCGCCTAGCGCCACCGGCGGTCGGCAAAAAAGAAACTGCGAGCGCTCTTTGAACTTGCTGAGAAGCGTCCAGCATCGAAATCTTGTCGCCTTCGAGATTCTTTGAGCCGGGATCGATGCACGGCCGGAATTTGCACGGAACCTGGGTGTCGTCTTGCTCTTCTCTTTTCGAATCCGACGGAATTACGCATTCAGCTTATATTTCGATGGCTATTTCATCCATGAATAAAATGTTTCGAGTGGATTCCCAAAGACACGGCGACTCGGAGTCGTGCGTCCAGAATGGTCAGGAGTCATGAGTGTCGTAGGCGCCGAAAGAGCCGAAAGAGCCGAAAGCGGCAGACGCGACTCACAGTGAATGACTGGACGGCGTGTGTGCGTGAGGCGACGCTCGCTCGACGCTCGTTCGACGGTGTGCGTCGTGCGCGGTGCGTAGCTGTGATCGGCGTGACGTCAGACGTGTCACAGAATAAGGAAGGGGAGGAGGAGGCAAGCAGGGCGACGGGACGCGGTGACCCGAGGGGAGGCGAGGCGCAGCTCGACGACACACGTTGGTAGAGAGAGAGAGAGAGAGAGAGAGAGATAGAGAGAGAGAGAGAGAGAGAGAGAGAGAGAGAGAGAGAGAGAGAGAGAGAGAGAGAGAGTGGACTATCGCAGTATGGGAGCGACTGGAGTGACTGAGCGAAGATGTGTGCGTGAACGACGGCAGCCAAAGTCGGCGTGTGTACGTGCTGTGTACGTGCGAATGTCGCACAGAAGAGCGAATAACGCGAGCATGTGTGCGACCGGAAGTGTGAGTATCCGGCCGACTCGTGTGGGCTTCTCCACCCCTACCCAACCCCCCACCCCGCCCTTTCTCTTTCTTTCTTTCCCTCTTTCTCTCCTTGCGAGCTCCCGGTAATGGCTCGAAGTTACTCACTCCGTTAAAAATATCTTTTCACGTCGCTCCATCAATCCTTCCGTGACTCGTACACGCGAGATCTCCAAAGAATCAAACTTGTCCAAGTATAGAACGTTTTCCGGTTCCGGTCATTAGCGCCATTACCGCATAAAGACCTTTTCTCTCTCGCCTCCTCGCTCTCTATCTATCTGTCTATCTCTGTCACTGTACGGACTGGGATGCACCAAGTAGACTTTTTAAATCTCTTGTCCATAAACCGTTTTGTGGGTTTTGCGGATACAAAGGGCACATACGAAGCCACGTGCACGAATCACTTGTTTCCTGCCTGACAAGAATCCTTTATCTCGTTTAAAGAAACATTGCAAAGAGAGCGATACTCCTTTTTATAACCAATAAGCTGACATCGAGAAATTACCGAAGGTGACGAGAACGGAGATTCGAGAGGTGGAAGCGAGGAGGGAAAAGTAAAAGATCTAATAGGAAAAAGGACGTGTAACCGTGCAAGCAGGAGGAGAGTAGAATATTTCAATGTTCGTTCGTGCCGAGCGGCATAGATAAATAAATACATAGTTACGGTAGGGCCGCCGAGATTCCCCCCGTTCTCCCCCCTTCCCCCCCCCCGTAATCGTCATTCAAGAATCTAATTCGTATTAAAGAATTTCGAGGAGGCAAGTCGAGGCGTTGATCTTTGAGGCGCCGCCGTTTAAGATGCATCGTGCTGGCAGGTGGAAGCGAGAGGAGGCTATGCGGGTTGCCGAGACTACGAGAGGGAGAGAGAGAGAGAGAGAATGAAATCGAAAGAGGATAGGAGCGAGAGGGAGAGGGGAAGGAAGAACTGGTCCCAGAGCCAATATGATAATTGGCTATAGAGAACGATGTGAACGTAGCACCTTGTGGCTGCTCTGAGTCACCAATTTCGAAGCGCAGCGAGAATGCACCGATTGACCAATTTCGGCCACCTTCGCTGCATCCTCCTTGCGACTGACCAATTCCTTAAGGAAGCTGCCGAGGAACCTTACGGAAGGCATCGACGCGGGTCATAGCCATGGGTCGAGGAAGACAGAGAGAGAGAGAGAGAGAGAGAGAGAGAGAGAGAGAAAGCAATCCTTCTTAAGGATCCTTCACAAACAAGAATAGTAATGACAGAAAGTATCATGGGGAATCTATTAAATGGGGAAAAAGAAGAAAATAAAGAAACTGGATGCTCGCACGGAAGGGCAGCGCCAGCGGTTTGTCACGTCGCTGTACGTCCTCGACCCCCTGACCCTCCGCTTCGACGTGCGACAGTCTTGCTCGCGGTTGGGTGTCAATCATCCCACCCACAACCCCCGTCCCTCGCTCTCACCCGCAGCGCGAGATGCATCCGACGCATCATTCTTTTTGGCAAAGGAATTCTTGCATCCTCCTTGCTCGGTATCCTGCGACTCCAGAGTTCCAGGAGGGCCGCATGGATGACCATGAGTGACCATGAGTGACCATGGATGGTTGTCGATAGGCATGGGCTAGACACGGACAGCGGGGCAGTGCAAAGCGATGGGACGTTGGCTGCAGGCTGCTCGACCATTCGCTTGTTCACCCAGTTCGCCCAGACACGTGCGTGCTAGTCTGGACTCTTGAAGAGAATAGCCAGAAAAGAAGAGAAAAAGGGGCAGAAAAAGGATTCGGCAGGTCGATGCGCCGTGCGGGCGAATTCACCCTGGTATGAATTTCTCGATTCTCGACGTGCGGATCGCACTGCGACAAGAATTAACCAAGCAGGAGGGAAACCGTCGTGAAGACGGGAGGGAAGAAAGTCGTGGAAAGGAATGGAGAGGGATGGAGAGGGATGGAATGGAATGCACATTCGAGGCCCTACCTGTGTCTTCCTTTAAGCTCTCCGGGCATCGTTCGGCTTTACCTCGGGCGTATATGCATCGACCAAATGACCGGGTCCAGCTCAACAAACGAGAGAACCATCAAGAGAGGGGACTGGATTCCATCCCCATCTTTTCTCCTTTGCCCCCCCCCCTCTCTCTCTCTCTCTCTCTCTCTACTCTCTCTTTCTTCATTCGTTCTTTCTCTTTCGGGCACAACAAACAGACGCCGCCTCGTAATTTGTTTTCCTACGTTCGCAGCGTTCAGCCTCTACGCTCCCTTCTTCGTTTCCAGGACCACCGTCCTATCTGTGTCAGCTGCACCTTCCAGCTAATCGATAATCATTGACGACGTCAGTAATCTTGCAAACTGGTAGAACTTTCGATCCACAAATATCTGTTAATGCCAAAGCAATTTCAACTTCTTTATAAATTTCCACGAGGCTTTCAAGAGTTTCCAAGAAAATTCTAGACGCTCCCTGACTATTTGAATTCTCGGATGAGACTGTTTGGCGCGGGGCAGTCTTTCTTCAGGGTGAATCGCCGTAGCGCTGAGAGGTGCGAACGAGACCGGGAAGCGGAAGGCGAAAAACAAGAGTAGCGTTGGAAGAAGGTAGACGAGAACACAGGGGTGGCCGAAGGTAGGTGCGGAAGAACGTGGCGATGGTTGGTAAGCGAGAAGGGGAGGTGGCGAGGAGGCGGGGGAGGCGGGGAGGCGGGGAGGAGAAGAACTTTGGTTAGAATCGCTGCAGCGGCGCCCCGGGGCCATCCATCATCCCAATAATTGCTTCTCTTCCCATGATATATAATTCCTAAGTAGTCCCCTGCGCGCCGCCCCTCGGCACAACCCGCTCTGCCTCCTCGGAGAGGAAAGATACTGCAATGTCCATTACTCCTTCTCTTAAATTCCGCTGGACACTCTCTTCGGTGAATTTTGACGTCAGGAGCCGCCAAAGACTCGATGCGCTCGTTCGATTCGTTTTAGGCGTCGGAATCGTCACGATAATCGGACGCCGTGTCTGGGAAATTTCCAGGAAGCGCGGAAAACTCGAAAACGCGACAAAAGTCAAAGCTACACTCGACTACTCACGAACAGTGTGTGGCTCTTGGACGTGGATCTTTACTTCGACGCGCTGCGCTCCGATTGACTTACCTGAAAAACAAAGAAACAGGTTGCGAATTAATATAAGCAACAGGAGCCATGCAAGCGTCAGGGTCTGCCGGAAAAACTTAAGTAAACGGCGCGTGGGAAGCGGTGGGGCAATCTCGATTTTGCGGAAGGAGCAATTATATACCTAGCGCCCGATAAGGAAGTGGTCGAGCGATAATGCCGTAAAATCTCAATGAATACGGGGACCTCCTGATTCCTATCGCTGTAAATTGCCCATCCTGCCGAAATTCACTGAAGTTGAGCCCATCGAATGAAATTTTTGTCATTGACCTTTACCAACTCCTCATCGACCGAGCTCCGCGTGATTCCTCCGAATAATTAAGAGAATCTCCGTAGCTGCGTAAATATTCCGAGCCCAGGGTGCGAGACTTCGAGGGAGGGAGAGGAAGAAAAAGAGAGAGAGAGAGAGAGAGAGAAAATAACTGTACATCGAACAAGTGTAACTTTTGCTTGAGTTTCGTTGGATGCCGCGGTGAAGTGGTCAAGTGGTCGAGTGGTCGAGTGGTCGAGTGGTCGAGTGATGAGAGAAGTGGTGAGAAGTGGGATGAGGAAAGTCGGATTAGGCTGGAATGCATGAAGGTACTCGTAGGCAGAGACGGGTGGTGGAGGAGGGAGAGAGGGAGAGAGGGGGAGAGGGGGAGAAGTGGGTGGGTGGGAAGGGGAAGACAGAAGCGAATGGGGCCGGACTCGGGAAGCTCGCTCGTAGCGTGCGTCCGTGGGTGCGTGAGTGCGTGAGTGCGTGAGTGCGTCGGTGTGTGCGTGTGAACGGGACGTAAAGAATCCCATTCATAGATACGGTATAGAGTCAGGTTGTTCGAGTGGCGAGATTAGGAGGCGCGGGCGCCAGGTAGAAGAACGGCTTAATGAAAAATTTCCCTCGTGCCGTCCAGCCACGGAACCGGAGGGCTTCGCTGCTCGACCGACTGAGAAGCTGTGAAGCCTTTCTTTCTCTCCAGCGGGGAACTCTCTTTCTCTCTCTCTCTCTCTCTCTCTCTCTCTTTCTCTTTCTCCAAACGCAACGACGCACCGGAGTGTCTCCGTCCTGAACGAAAATTGACGATTCTGATTTATATAACGAGCGACGAGAGAAACAAGGAAAATGAAAATTAAGATAGGCACGTCAGGGGTGATGAGATTGAGTAAGAGGGAGTAAAACAACCACTGGTGATAACAGCATCCGATCGATAGCGCAATCGCAGCAGCGTCCGTTATCCCTGTGGGTTTCGTTTCTCTGTCGACGATTGTAGTTTCCATGAATGAAAATGGTGTTACGAGGGGAACAGCAGACAAACGTCGGCGTGGCTTAACGCTGACTTAGGGCGCCGATAGCGACGGAAGTGTTTGTGTACAGTAGATTCAATGGTTATCAGAAAATTTGAGAAACACAAGCTTCGTAGAGAGATATCAGTCGGTGACCCAGTGCGTCAGATAGCCCTCACTCACCATTCGTATCTTGCTCCTCTCTCTCTCTCTCTCTCTCTCTTGCTCTCTCTTGCTCTCCTATTGACAACTAACAATCCACTCGATTTCCAGCATGCATTCTTTAGCATCTTCACGTGCTCCACATTAGACATTAAAGCGACAACTCGTTACCAGGGCTGGTCGAACCGAGTCTAGCGGAGGCTGCTGATTTCCTTAAAAAGCCACGTCGCCTCAATTAAAAGGAACTCGTGTCTTTACGCGTATTATGCAAATGCTTTTCGAAGGGAGGGAGGACCAAACCTACCACCCCCCCCCCCCCGCTCTCCCAGAGGATAGGAATATAGCCGTTAATTATCGTGCTAACGTGGAATGCATCTCGACCTGGCCCTACCTCCTTCCCTGCCTCTTCCATGGTCCATTATCTCTCTCGGTCTCTCAACGCACGCGAGAGGATTCACTCTTCCACGTCGATCGGCAGCGCCGTGGATCACCACCTCATTCATCCTATCTACATTCCTTTAATGCTACCTGGGGTCCTCCTGGAATGCCTCCTCCTGCTTCCCCCGTCGCACCAGCAAGCCAGCCGGAGACCCACCTCCAAAGAGAGAGAGAGAGAGAGAGAGAAGGCAAACTCCTCCCCTACTCCCGGGCACTCTCTTTCAACAGTCGAGGATCGCAGGGGAAGGCGCTGCTTCTGGAGAACATAGAAGAAACCCTCCTCGCGCGCCAGTGTGGAAATCGAATGGTAAAGAAGTCTTAAGATTCCTGACACACGTGAAAAAATTAAAGGTAAGGAGGTCGCGTCGATTAAATCTTTTTTCTTTTTTCTTCTTTTGATGTTACTATTATACAAGAACGGCGACAGTCCACGACAGTCCCCACTCTGGACCGGACAAGCGGCTAGATTCCCCGGGCTGACGAGGCCGACCACCTCGACCAACGTGGGATTCCGAGTTTCAAATAAATTACGTCGTTAAAAGGTATCCAATATGCTAATGCGCCGAGGCCACCGCAGCACTAGACTCGGCGTCGCCTTCCCAGTCCGCGAGCACCGCGAGCACCGCGAACCTTCCTCGTGGCTCTTGCGCCTCGCGTTTCTCCCGCACCTCCCGCATCTCACAGCCTCCTCCGCCGAGTGTCCACTCTGAATCTCTAGAAACAACCAAAATCCAATGCCGGAAAGAGGATTCTGGGTGGCTTTACCTCTGGACCTGATAGCTGCGTCACTTTCTATATGGATCGACGTTCAACACGCACAGTGCGCTAAGAAGTAACTGAACTTCGTCAAGTGCGATACACGTGCGCACAAAACTCGAAACTCGAATTGCGTAGCGGCAAGGAAGTCCTGACGCGTTGCGGAACATAGAAAATGAGGAAGGAAGGATAGGAAGGAGCAGCTCGTCGTTTGGTCGTTTGGTCGTTTGGTCGTTTGGTCGTTTGGTCGTTTAGTGGTTCAGTCATCCAGTCGACTAGTTATTTAGCCAGATGCCTGGCCAGATAATGATCCAGATAGCGAGCGAGCCACCTGTAGGTCTGCCCTTGTATCTGTCGCAACTCTTCATTAATACCAGTATAAGACTAGTTCCACTCGCTGCTTGGAATCCTGAGCACTCTCGAAGCCGATCAGGCGTTTGTCACCGGTGCATTTAGATCTTTAAAGGAAAAAGCAACCTGTACGAGAAACAGAAGCAGCGTGTCTCTGATCGAGCTCTGAAAGGACAACGATAGGCGAAATGAATAGAGAGAAAGAGAGAAAGAGAGAAAGAGAGAAAGAGAGAAGGCTGTAGGAAAAGAGAGGCCTGCATAGTTCAGATGCGATGGACGGCTGGTCGAAGCCGCTTCATCGCCAGCATCTCACGCTCGTTAGAGGCGTATCGTAACATGGTGTATAACTAGGGGTAGAAAGGTGGGAAGGTGGAAAGGTGGGAAGGTGGGAAGGTGGGAAGGTTGAGAGAGACAGGACCCAGAGGAAGGGCCCTCGGCCAATACAAGACAATAAGGCCCCCGACGCTCGGCGATCCTGACTAAGATACGCAGAGCGACCCCGATCCTTACCGATCCTTTTTCTTTCCTACTACTCCTCTCCTTCCTCCGTCTACCTCGCGCTGTCCTCTTCTTTCCTTCTCTCTCGGAGGCCACCACCAGCCTCCTACAGACATGACTTCTACTGCCCTTTGGACGCACGGCCACCTTGCGCCCTTCGTACAATTCGCCCTTCGTCCCCTCCACCCCCTCCACCCCCACACCTCCATCCATTGCTCCCAGCTCATTCTGCATTTTGGGACATCGCCGCGACTTTTCCGCATCCGCAAACCAGGCTAAAACAGGCGGCAGTCGCGAACATCGTTTCGATAGAGGGAATTCGGAATATGCGATAATCTTCTTTTATGAAAATTCACTTAGAAATTTTATTTGTTCGCGGTGAAAGGAAAAGCAGCTCGCTTACTCGATTCGCTCAGTAGTACAATGGGTCAATAAGAATAATTCGGAAAGTAGCAGGAGGACGAAGCCCAGGAAGAGACGCAGGGATTGCGGTAGAGAGATGCAGCCAGCAGAGCACTGGGAGCTCCACGGAGATCAACGTTGCAGTGAATAATCGTAAGATGGCGGCCATTCAATCGGATACCGAATGCTTCGACGGAATCCAGGACAAAGTTTTTCCAAGAAGAGGGTCCCGGGCTTCAACATAAATTTCAACGTGGCCCCCGATTGTCCACGAGTTTCCCTCGGTGATGTCGTCGCGACGCTCGCGTCCCTCCGCTCCTGAACCCTCCCCCCGCCTAAACTCCTTTCATTTCGGGAGCCGCTCAAGAGGAAACACCGGCGGCGTCTCCTTTCTCCCAGGACCGACGCGCCGCAGTTTTTCGGGTTCCTTTTTGGAAAAGACCTGACCCCAGGTTCCTGGAATCAATGGTTCGCCCCTCGCTGGATCCTTCGCCGACA
Source organism: Trachelus iudaicus (assembly GCA_030142595.1). NCBI lineage: Eukaryota > Metazoa > Arthropoda > Insecta > Hymenoptera > Cephidae > Trachelus > Trachelus iudaicus. The sequence goes on from JARQTH010000267.1 coordinate 511,910, forward strand.
GACACACTTCAAGAAATTTCCTCGGGCCCAAAGTCCTACAAAGTCGTAGGGGCGCCCATAGAAAACTGGACTCGGGGCCACACACGCGATCTACTCTCGCAAGGCACGCACCACCAGTGCCATGGAATACAAAAGTGCCAGTCGCGTCGGTCGACTCAAGATTCAAATGCGAACAGGTCCAAAATCCAGGATGCTGCATGCGCGAGCGAGCGAGCGACGCCCCCTTAGCATCTGCGCTTCTTTCTACGAGCGTGACCAAATATTATCCAAGCGCTTGGAACATCTTTAATTTACCCAAAAACACACATAGTATCCATTGGCCGTTTGATAATGGAAAAAAAAAAAAAAAAAAAAAACAAAGAAAAGGATTGCCTACTGGTCAAAGTCCCACGTAGGCCCCTCCTCGTGTCCCTCGCCAGTCGAGGATTTTGCATCGAGGGTACTCATAATATTTAAGATAATCCTGGATGAAAGATCGGCCTGGGATTCCGTTGACACGCTCGTGTTTCGAAACAGTCCTTCGGCAAGGGAATTTATGAACCCTGAAGATAACGGCCGAGAAAGGAGAAAAAGTAGAGTTATTTGGCACTGCGGATGCTGATGCCGATGCTGATCCTCATCTCGAGTCCGGGAGTGAGAATTGCGCGATGAGAGCCAAGCGAGAGAAGGAGGAGAGGAGCAAAGGAAGAAGGAGAATCAGGTAGGGCCGGGCCTGTTTCCATGGGTCTACGAGTCCTACGGGTTCTATCGAGGCTCTTCTACGAAATCTGTCAAACCCTCGAGGAGATCATCGCTGAGAAGGGGCGTGGGGGTGCTCGAGAGGAAGGGAAACCAGCAAGAAAAAGAAAACGCTAATCTGCCGAAGCTGCTGAACACGGCACCTATGAAACACGAGCTCTGCAGCGTCCCTGAGGAGCCACGGGACTCTATCAAGCCCATCCCAGCCCAAAGACCTGCTGCTCGCACGCTCATAACATATTAACGAGCAAGCAGTTGGGGGTTAGCGCACCATGGTCCACCACAGCACCACCACCCTTTCGGCCTCGTTCACTGCGAATCTGCCAGTTCCCTCGGCAGCAGCGGCAGATCCACGGCGCGTTACGGCCTTCCAGGAGTAACTGACTTTTCCCATTATCAAAGGGCAGGAAGGGGAGGCGGCGAGTGCTTCACTCCCAACTCGACCACGTATTCCAACCCAATAAACAGCATCTCGAGATTTTGCCAGGAATCTTGGAATTTACATTGAGAGACACGCTGCTTCCATTTTATCAGACTGGCGCTGCTTATCCGCACCCACCAACCGATAGGTCCTCGGCTCGAGTCATTCACAGAAAAAATACAGAATGCTGAAGATATTCACGTGAGAAGTGCAGGGGAGGGGTGGTCGCTGGCGCCAGCGGGTCCAGCGTGCCCCCCCCCCCCCCCGGCAAAGGGATGCTGCTGCTGCTGGCGTGACCCCGACGCCCGATACTAGTAAGGTCTACGAACTAACGCTGGTTAAGGAACCAGAGTCCAGGTTAGCGGGACTCTATTGTTTTTCCACTTTTTATCCAATTCTTAAGAACTTTTTCCTGAATTCCTTCCGAGCGATTTTGGGAAAAAATTTCAGCGTTACCGACTACACGCAGCAACTTCCGTCTCTCGTTCGCCATCGCCTGGCTAATGTTCGTTTTCGTGAGGCAGGATGCTTAAGACTTTGTTCTCGAGGGTACTAAAGAGCAAGTTGGGACAAGGAAGAGGGTGCGATGAATAAAGGCTCGAGCGGAGGATCGTAGCCATCGCTGAGAGCACCAGGGTGGTTCTTACCCTCCGAGGCTCGAGGCTGGAGGCTGGAGGCTGGAGGC
>JARQTH010000268.1:0-36019 GCA_030142595.1 Trachelus iudaicus
GAGAGAGAGAGAGAGAGAGAGAGAGAGAGAGAGAGAGAGAGAGAGAGAGAGAGAGAGAGAGAGAGAGACAGAGAAAGTTAAAAATTATATTACAAGCGCAAAGCGAAAGACGCATAGATTTTTACGGGCGCGAATGATAAACGCGAAGATTCGAGGGAGAAGCCAAAAGAGAGAAGAATTGCGAAAGGGGAAGAAAGTTTTTTTTTTCAAACGAGGTATCGAGCAAGCTCGATACCTGCACCTAGAAAGCTCCACGATCGTCTTTACCGACCGATCGATCAACAAATGATTATCCTAGATCGTTATCTCGCACGATCGTGATTACGGAAAAGTTACGACGCTGTGAGCCATAAAGCTGTAAGCCGACAGCCCTGGCTGATCATACGTATTATGTATCGCGGACTCGTTGCTAGATCCACGAAAAAAAAAGAAGTACATTATTCCAGGGTAAAAAGTTTTTTGTAAAATTGTCTCGTATGCAATATTTATGTATAAAGGAGAGATGAAAAAAAATAAGAAAGAAACCAAGTACCAATAATAGAGATACATGCTGTAATAAGCGATTGGGAGTTACGCAGTAAGGAGGAATGGGGTCGATTACGATTAAGATAGCGCGGGCTGAGGATGGGAGAAAAATAAAGATAAATAATAATAACAATAATCCAGAGAGTTAAAGTAACGAGAAAAATGTTCACGATGACGTAACGTGCGAGTGACGTGAAATTATTTGTCACGTCGAGACATAAGAGGTAAATAAGAATTTTACATGTAACGCTCTAGCGCTTAGGTACACGCGAGTTACGCGTAATAATTATTGTAAGCGTAAGAGAAATAATTAGAAAAGAAGAAAAAAAAAGCGGGAAGAAAATAATAACGAAATGGCAGGAAAAAAATGTGGATATCCCCACGTCATAACTTGCCTACGATAGGGTGTAAACGCGGGATGCTTGAAGAATCGCAAGTGATTTATTTGTCGGCTGGTGTGGAAGAGTGCTTTTGCGTTTAGTAGACGTTTAAACCTTCGTAGATTCGACGTACACATATCTTGACGCGTTTGTTTTAATGTATTAAATAATAATTGCGTGATATTCGACGCGACTCGTTACCATAAGAATTGTTGTAGCCCCCGTCGAGCTGGCTTACGTGGTTGAGCGCGTCGTGGAAAGATGGCGCAACGGGTTACGAAATATTATAAATCCTAACGAGTCTCGACGAATGAAACATTTTAATCAAAGTAGGAGCCATGTGTACAGACCCAAAAGTGAAAAACACATAGGTGACCCTCGTCCAAAATCAGTCTACATATCAGACTCTAGCTAGTGTTCATATCCTTTTCAATAAGATAACCTAGAATTTATATTTTTAACTTTGAAAAAGAAAAACAAACATTTTTTTCTTCTCTCCAAATTTATCACTATTTCCTTATCATCAAGGTATTTCGATACTCGTATATACATTTCTAGACGTATCTCTCAACGGCGTTCAGTCGTCGACGACACCTTTGTAAAAGCTTCTTCCTTACCCAAACGAGAGGTTAGAATCTGCCTTGGCGGCTGTTATTGTTTTTTTAATCGTTACGTATGGATTTTCGTTACCTAACCTATTTAACTCTACTCCTCGTTACACATATGTACGTATAGTTGTCCTAGGGCTAGTACGTATCTGTCTTACTGTTCTAGTTACTACTAGTATTCTATCCATATCAAAGGACGAGAGACGTCAACCAATTAAGCCGAGTATTCATCGAACGAACGATGAGCCGTATAAAGATCGCAATAAGTAACTACGTCTCTTTCGTTTTTCTCTCGTAACCTGCCATTGCCATTATTCTTCTTTTATTTGAGGCCGACACAGCCTCTCACTATTGAAATTTTCGAAATAATCTTTTTATTTTTTTTTTTGAATTTTTCAATCCTTTCGCGCGCTTTCTCACCCAATAAGATTGACCGTAAGAGAGAAAGAGTCTAATTGGTACGCTGCTATTGGGCACATTGTGATACGATTAATTCGGACAGTGCGCATGCGTGCGTGTATGTGTGTGCGTGTGTGAGACACGTGTGACGATTTTTAATGATGGGATGTGCAATGGAGATATTTCATTATGATCGATTTAATTAACGCTAATCTTCACGATCGTTATGACGTCAGGAACGAATTATTTTATTTGCGTTTCGTTACTTTTTTTTTATTAATCTTTTTTCTTTCGTCGATCGACATTTTTTTCTCTTAATTTTCTCCTTTTTTTTTTGGAAATCTTTCTCGTTTCTCTCGTTGTCCCTCTGTTCCCACTCTCTCGAATAAAATCAGCCAAGATTTTGGCGACGTTTTACGATTTTTCAGCGTATACTGTACCGTTATGTATTTGTATTATCGATCTTATGTTAATTAAGGCAAGTTGTTAATTAGTTACTACAGCACTTGTATACGTAATCGGTGACGAATTCGATCCTAGGGATTTTTGCTTACAATTAGCATAAGATGAACGATTAGGCGAGGGGTTGAATATTTTTTTTTCATTTTTCAAACTTTTCTTTATTTATATATTTCTTTTTAATTTTTATTCTCAATACACTTCATTTGCTCAAAGTCTCCCTTAACAATAGCGCGAAATCTAGCTGTCACTAACTGTAACGTTTGTAAGTCAAAAATATGGTGAATGCGTGACGAGTGTCTAAACGGATACCTGAGAGACATTTTAATAAAATTTGTCCAAAAAAAATTTGGATAAGAATTCTCCAAGACTATACCAGATGAAAACTGTCTGCGGACACCATAAATTTCCACCATATTTTTTCGCCATTGATAACGTCAATATCTAAGTATTATCATCGTCTAATATCAGATTCAAATAATAAGAAAAATAAGCTCGACTAGGCAGTAAAATTATTGTTTAATTATACAAAAAAAAAATTGTGCCAATCTGTATCTGATCGTAAGATCACTATAATTATGATGATTATCACCCCGGGAGACATACGTGTCGTATTAATTGTTAATTATACTATTGTATACGTAAGGATGTTTCTATTGTATGTACAATAGGCACTGAAATAGGGAGGAATCTTATCGTTACCTATAAAATCCCATGAGTAGCCCGCTAACGAAGTTGGGCTACTATAAAAAAATTAATGGAAAAAAAAAAGAAGTCAAAATCAAGAACCAATGAGTTCATAATACATGGTATACTAAACATAAATGAATTTCATATGCGGTTTGTTCACGTGATTCATTAAGACACTGTTATACGTGAAGAACTCATTGAAGAATTTGATAAGTGAGCGAAAGGATATGCGACAATAGGGATATATATATATATATATATCTGGAAATTACAGAGGGCTCGTTAATGGGAAACGAGACGGTCTTTGTATTATTATAAATAATGGAACGAGGCAAAAGTGAAAAAAGAAAAATGAAAATAATTATCGGTTCCATCTTTCGGGAGCGTTCGGACACATTCGGGTCAACTCGCGACAATTTCTTCTATAGCAATGTATTTATTATTTAGTCGTTATTTAATTTGACAATTGTATATAATACATGTATACATATATACACGACGAGAGAGAGTGAGAGAGAGTGAGACACGCGGTAATTTATTTAAGTGCCAGGTTATTTAAAAAAAAAAAATGCGCGTGCGCATAAACCGCCGCGCATCTGAACGTATTGGCCAATGAGAATTGCCGTTGTATCGCTACGTTGACCGTGATTGGTTCAAGACTGATCCATACGGGATCGTTATTGGTAATAATTTCGAATCGTTATTACTGTACGAGATCGAAAAGCCAAATCGAGACAAATTAAATTTATCAGTCCTTTATCCGAATTATTAGTTGCATAATGTCTGTTCTGAATATCCCCCCCCCCCCCCGAAGCACCACCCCACCGTAACCGATTTTTAATCAAACATTCTTTTACCGGTAACGACGAGAACATCATGATTAATAATTACTATCGCTCGATGGTAATCTCATGTTTTTAAGGGCAATTAATATTGTAAATTTCGAGTACACTGTTTGAATGTGTAAGTTGCATAAAAAAGACAGATTTTTTAGATATTGCACTATGATATTTATTATTCTAAGATAAAAACAACCACACAGCCAGCAGGTCCAGGACCTAGCGGACTCGTTAATTCGATCGGTCGATCGATCGATTGACGGTTAGCCATTGAACTCGATCGATGAGTCGCGCGATCGAAAGACGAAATCGCGAAGCTCCGGCTAGCCGATGACAATTATGAATTAATATTATTAAATAAAGAGGAAAAAGAAAAAAGTGAATACATTGTTCTTTCCATAAAAGTGAAGTAACAAGATTTTTAGTGTTTACACTACATTGATAAACGATTCTATTATTACATAATATTATATTAATAACAATATTATTATTGTAATGTTTGTTTTTGGTTATTAAAGTGTGTATATAGCAATATATTCTAGAAATGGTAAACCCGCCTTTCGTTCTCTCTCTTCGTTTGAATTTCCCGCGCGAACAATCCTCCGACGTCCAACCGTCGAATAAATCAAGTATCGTGCTTCGGCACGGTCACTGCGCTACAATCGTCTTACCCAAATACATTGACTCATTCACCTTCTCAGAAATTAATCAGCCTTCCCGTCGCTAGAAGCATTATAGAACTGAACTAAGAAGGTGGGTCAAAAACAAAAAGAAATTAGAAAAAAATTGGATGTAAGTGAAAATATTTTCCAAAATAAAACGGAACGAGGTGGAGAAGAAATAAGGAATGCGTGAAGGAATCCATAACTTGTCACTCAGCAAGCTCAGTGAGTTTAGGGTGAAACACCCTCCGACAATTTACTTCATCCGCCACTGCTCCACACCGAAAATGTTTTTACTAGACAGTGATAACTTCAGCAGAATGTGATAAGGGTCCCGAAATGTATCTCAAGTGAAGTAGTCAAAGTGAACTCCGAATGGACAAGGGATGCTAACCCTTAAAAGCATAGTAAGGGATGATGCTCTCAACCCAAGCGTAACCACCCCTAATATCCTCTTGGAATATTTACAACGGATCGGGACAGCGTAAGTGACTAAGGTTAGGAGGGAAGTAAGTCTGATGGAAGAAATAGAAAAATTAGGTAATCGAATGAGAAAGGGGGTGAGGGAGGGGAAAAGAGAAAGAACGCACATATGCAAATAATCCGATGCAAGACATCGCGGGGCTCTTGGAAGAATGAAATCTCCGAGCTGGTGCGCCTCTTTTTATACCACAACTATTCACGTTCGAATATTGCCGCGACTGGTGCTGCCTCTTGCGGCAAAATTATCAATCACTTTTTGCAGTATCCCTAGGTCTTTTTTGCCATAGTTTTAATGCGTTTTCTGTCTGTCGTTTGTATAATATTTTATTGTGGGATTCGTCCTTCGTCATTTACACGTGGTCTGCTCCTTCGTTTTCGCAAATCGGTTTGCGGAGACAGCTTACTTTCTCAAAATGGTAAGTGCAGTATGCTGAAGGTTCGAAACTATCAGATTGAAAATTTATCGTCACTACTTTAAACTTAAAGTTTTGACACATTTGTTTATAGGTATATGCTTGATAATTTCAAAATTGATGATTAATTTGATCGAAATATCGTCTTGTCATCCCTGTCTAGTTATACGAGCAGCGTAGTGGCAAATCTAGAATTCGTCGATTAATCTTCTTCGAGCGTGTCCAGAAGCGATGTATTTTTAATTTATTGTAAAAATAAAAACTATTTATGAAAAAGTGATTGCATATTGTTAACGCAGAAAATCTATTAGAACTGCTATTTTTATTAATAGAACATACGAAAAAAAATGGATTATCGAAAAAGCATTACCGACTCACGTCACTGACATTACGAAAATATAATTTTATATAACACGTAGCAATCGTTAATAATACCAATTTTTTGCATCTGACTAAAGTGCGTTTATGATTACTTTTTTATTAAAGATAAAATCTCTTCCTATGAACAAGCACTGTTAATAGCAATTCAATTTTTTTTACCACAACCAATCGACGTAGTCATTACTCAATACAGAATCAATGAAATATCGAAAATAAAACGCGTAAGGAGATTTTTCAATATTTATTTTTTTATACCTTCAAACATCGACCAATCAATACGTATAAGCGCTCGTATTAATTTTGAATAAACAACTTTTTGCAAATTCCTCACTTTCGACCTGCTTAAAAATCACGAGCTCAAAAACCCTGAAAGTCATTTCATGATTTCTACTTTTGCCATAACCAGCACCCCCCCCCTCCCCACCCCTCCCCGCCCCACCCACCCCGCAGATCATCCCCATAAAGTCAATAAAATTTCACAATAAATCAACTTCTACATACCTACCGTAAATTGTCTCTCTATAGTGAAATAGCTATAGATATCTAAGCATGCATGGATCTATAGAGTCGTTTCCTAAGGCTGCCAAAGCTCCGAGTAGGACAAGAGCAGCTAGTAGTAAAGCATCGTGTCAGCCAGCCGAGTGCTTTTCCTGAACGGGACCTTGTCCTCGTGGGTAGAACGATACGCGTGGCACTCTTCGGCTCGGTGAAAAAAAAAAGAAGGCTTTGAGCAAGCCAATCGCTTTGTGAACAATAGCACAGACGGAGCTTGCGAACTCACGGCGCTGCTAGTGAGAGAATTTGACGAAGGGTGGCGGTGGTGTAGTGCTTCGCGAGAAACTACCCTCAGTGTGATACTCGCCGCGAAGCCTCTCGCACTGTGTTTATGCGAAGTGAAGTACGTACAGTGATAGCCTTTGGCTATTGAAAGTTTTCTTTTTTTTTCTTTTCGTCCCTTATCGCTCGCAACGTACTGTGCGGGATTGACCGTATTGGAAAGAAAAAGAAAAATTAAAGTGTCCCCACACCGTGCCAAACGTGAACGTCCTGACGTCTCCCTGACCGGTGAGTTTTTTTGACCTTCTGCCAGATCCGATATAAATTTCTTTCGTCCATCCTTATCAGCAGTATAGGTCTATCGCGATCGATAATCTCGTATTGATTATCGATAATATTTTTTTTTAATTTTGTTTATAAACCGTAATTGCACAGTGGACAATCTAGATTGGAATACGCGTTGCAGTTCTTTTTTTATTTTTTACTTTTGGTGCACCTGCCAATTGTACTTCGCTGTGACAATATTGACCTGGCTAAATTGGGAAACACGGAAGGTCGTAAAGTCTCTGTAAAAATTTGACGTAACAATTGGACTTGGATGACAAAAGCGACGGGATTTTATCCTTTTGTACGATTAATCTGTATTTTACTTTGCCATTGAAGACTTTATAATGAGTTGAATTACGTTGCTTTCCTACTAATGACGTTACTCATTTCTGTTACTGAGCTTGTAATCTCGTAAAGCCCTGCAGTATCACGCTTTGCGTAAAGCCGCCCGAAACGACTTGACAGCTTTGAGTAACGAGCTAAAAATTTTTCAAAAAGAGTTTAGTTCTCAAAAAAGCTCTGGCCCTGCTTCTGTCAAACACTTGTGAGAATATTTAGTATATACCTGGAAAATGACTCTCTGACCTGGTGCGTTGGTACGATTAAATAATATATCACGGACTACAGGGAATCATAGTGGGACCATATTTTACCTTGAGCCCTTCTACAATAACGTTGTAACTTTCCTCATAAAGGAGAAACTCGTCCGATGGAGAACCAGATGCAAATCTAGTGGGATCTCCAAAGGTAGGGCACATAATTTGTGGGCGAAAAAAAAAAGTTGAGCTACAAAAAAAAAACTGTAAAATTTCAAACTAGCAATATACGAGCTTTCGCAACTTTCAAAGTCATCATCGAAGTAATCAGTAATCTTTGAATATTAGAAAATTATTTTAAAAAAATACAAAACGATAAAAGAAAATATACGTAAATTGATAAAAAATATTTTCATTAAAAGAAAAAATAACCAAGAGACAAAAGTGAGAGAGGTAATACAGATCCCATTTGTTCTTACGTAATTTTATTATCTTTTTCAAATTTAAATATCGTCTTTCCGCAAAAAGCACTCGTCACAATCAAATACGTAAGTATCAAGTCGTCATCCGATCGCAGCATCTCATCTCTCATAATTTATCTTATTAATTGGAAATTACATCAGTATGAGTATTATTACGATATAGAATATTCATTTTTATTTAGTATCTCGAAGTCGTCTCTGATATATCAAAGTGATATATATTTATCTTATCTGTGTATATAATGTACCTAGTGGCAACCAATAAGAATTTAAACGCTTAAGCATGGCTGCTTTCTGTAGCAGCGAATCAATGTCCCCGGCGATGGCTCTTTTGGCAAGCGGCGCGAGAATTTGCATTTGGTAATTGGCAAGAAAATCTGCTTCTGACAAACTTAGCCCACATTGACATCTGGACGGAAGGACGTTCCTATTGTACAGGGTGTTTCAAGGTAGCTTCCTTAGGTCTGTCCAATACAAGGGATACGGTCCAGATTGATAATAGATTGAGGAGACGAAGTCTGGACGAGAATGTTATCCTTGTTTAGGTTAGGTTAGGTTAGCCTTGTCACCCTCCCGTCATGGATACGGATGTCCGCCTTAAGAATATTAGTCTCGATATAGATATAATGACAACGTTAAATAAAAGAAAAATTGATTGACAGCCCAAAACGTATAAATGATTAACGCCATTGTCAATACTGTCGGCTAAAATAATTTATCGATTGAACTTTTCATTGGGATACGCGATCCGGCTTTTATTAAGTTTTTTCATTATGGTGCCTGCTGGGAAATGTCTTTTTGATGATTTTCTTGCGAACATTTAAACGATCTTACGTTGGCTTACATCCAATCTATATATACATATATGACGTGTGTATGTAGCATCAAATAGGTAAAGAATTGGATGCATGTCTTCCTCGGGGAATTCTTCAGCAACACAGCTATTGCCCCAGAAAGTGCAGCATAGAGAATGGCCAAACTTATCTTGGCAATGGCGACGGTTTTACAAAACTGAACTTGGTGGAGGAGATAAAATTTGTGGAAAACTCGTCAGAAGGAAAGGACTGACCTTTGAGATCGTGACTGGTATCGCGAATGAATTTCGATGAACTCGGATAGTCGTACGAGGATGAAAAATAAAAATTTTGAAAGAGTCAATAAGAATTTTAAAAAGTTGCAATTCTTTATCGATGTTTCACAATTTTACGAATAATAAAGTAAAAAGGATCGTTCGAGGTAAACCGGAATTTCTTTTATCTCTCTCTCTCTCTCTCATTCGTCGCTCTACCAACAAGGAAAAGTCTCCCACTTTGAAGCTTCCGTTGCTTTTATTCGCATACGCTATTGTATGAATATAAACGCGGAAAATTCTTGGCGTGTTATTTCGAGAGATACGGTAAAAGCTTATCTTTTTTATGCGTACGCAATCGTGGCAGGGAGTTTCCAATAACATTTGGCACGATCCACATTGGCTGTAGGACATATGTAGAGAAGAATCGATCAAGAGCACAAAGAGCAGCTTCGCAAGCACAGAACGTGACCCTGGTTAATCGAGGCGATCAGGCGGTTCACGCAGAGTAGTAGGAAAGAATGCGAGAGAGAGAGAGAGAGAAAGATAGATAGAGAGAGAGAGAGAGAGAGAGAGAGAGAGAGAGAGAGAGAGAGAGAGAGAGAGAGAGAGAGAGAGAGAGAGAGAGAGGTAGATAGGAGGAGATACGTTAAAATTTTTTAATTTGAAACTGCAGGCAAACATGTAGAAAGACATAAATAGAGATGGAAAGAAGAAGAATGAAGAAAATTTAGAGAGAAATTTCCACTACGGCTATTAGTTTCCTGGTACCTTTAGAGAGGTAAGACCAGTGAGATATCCCAGTCGCGAGCTAATTTATTGGGTAAAACTTTATGGTTAAGGAAAATAAAGAAAGCCAACTAAAAAGCTCCTGAAAGCTCTGGGTACTTTTCATTTTATCACCTTGGAAAATTGCTCTGCTTTTTCCATCTTCTTGTAAGGCCTATATCGATACCGGGTACATTTCTGTATATATAGAGGGTCATTCAGTATAAATGCATGACCTGACACTGATTCTATCAATAGAAATCAAATGGGCAGACTGCTAGCTTGAAGCGGTGCGCTTAGCTTAAATAACTTTGTATATAATTAATATTTTTAATATTCTCTCTAATTACGCATAATGAATAATTAAGTGCACAACGTTACCATGGAATATATGTTGTCATAGTTTAGACAGACAGTATATGTATATTCACTGTATCTAGATGCTAGGTAGACGTGTGGCTAACTATCTGCTATCTGCATTATCTATGCACGTATCGAATACTGGAACACGTACTGGGCTTGCGTGTAATTGACGATTCTGGTTGGATCGATATCGACCGATATTTGTGTCCACAGAAATTCTTAAGAACGTCGACGGTAGAGTCGGTTTTATACAGGGTAATTTACGGCAAACGCACCAGTGGAAATAAGCCCTGAATGGGTGATTTCATGAATCAGAGCAGGGTGGCATCATTAAAAAATTTCTTATCATTGTCTCCCAAACCCAGGACCCCAACGTTTAGGAGCTGGCCAGGGTATATTTAGGAAACAGTTGTATAAATTTTGTTATACCTGGTGCCCAGTAAATTTCGTATTTTATCAATTAGTTCTCGCGGTGCCATTTATTTATAGCGTTACAGTATGTAGATAGCAACCTACTAACTTGAATCTTGATGTACCTAAATATGTAGTTTACATAGTAATGGCTATTATCATTCCATTGAATACACATACTTACCATATATATATATGAATGTGTGAATGAATGTATGAAAAAAAGTTTCTGATGAAATGTAGACCATGGATATTAACACATTAGAAAATGTATAGATAATTCGCTGATGGCTATACTGAAAACATTTTAATCCCTCTGAATTTCAAAGAACTTTAGTTATCTATGATAAATCGATATTAAATCCATGCACGATCAATATCGGGTACCGTTTCGATCGATGAATCGTTTCATCATTGACATATTGTTGACACGTAGATTCCGAAATCTTCCTTTTGAGATGCCAATTTCTTAATTAGTATTATCACAGTTCGATTAATTCCGTTGAAATGATTCATCGGGTATTTATCAATGACTGAGCTGACTGATCATATGCCGATATAATAATAAAAAAGCATATTATCGTGTTTTAAACGAACATAATATTTTTCATGAGTCTTACACAGTGTATACAACGCATGGTTTTATTATATAACGTATAAGTCTGATCCTCCATATTTGTTGCACAGTTCATGTTACTCGTCAAGAAAACCTTAACTGTTCAATGAGACTAGAATACGGAACAGAAAGATGCTTACAGTAGCGGAGACTGGTGTCGAATGAAACACAAACGAATTATATCTCAAGTAACGTTACCGATGACTCTTATAGACCTTTTTTGTGAAATTTTGGTCACTTTTTTTTTGAAACAACACTACAGCTGATCACACAATTATAATCTATTCACTATCAGATGGCAGATTTAACGGTTTCATTTTATTCGGTATCGTGTTTCAAATGACTCAGGCCTCTCCTGCTACGTATAACGATTCGTATTATAATCAAGTAAATGAATATTTCACGAAGGATCCTTCACACTGAATCACCCATGAATAGAAGTCATTTAGAATCCAATACGATCTCTAATCCAATCCCTGTACGAGGCGACCTCGGTGAAAACCTCAGGCATTCCAGGCATGCAACCATTGCCCCAGGAATACAAACCAGCTAGACGACCATGTATAACAAGCGGTGCGCCTGGGTCGGTAACGCAGGGATCCTCAGTATCTTCAGCGTAACCAGCACAAAACTGTCCTTTAGGAACACCACCCAATCCGATATACGCGTTCTGACAAATGTCTTTCAAGACAATTTGCAGATTGGCAGTTTGTAATATGTCACTGATACTAAAAATACCCCATCCAGTAATCACGGATATATCGCCAGGTTTAACAATTTCGCCGGCACTGTACAGCGCCAGTGGTTGTCTCTTTCTGTCGAATCTGAAGGGCGTCTTCATACGCAGTAGCGCAATGTCGTTAGCAGTCACTAAATCTTCGTTCACAGTGAAATTTTCGTGAAGGATTCGTTTCGCGATCGAATGAGTCGATCCTCCTCTCTGATAATATTCCGATCCTGCGCGTATTGTGAACCAGGTTGAAGGAAATTGCAGAAGCCGAGCGACTGTCAATACCCAATCCTCGGATATTAAGGAGCCAGCGCCATGTGAGATCGTTAACAATTCTACTGAAATTTGATAAGGTACCTCTTCGATGCTCGTGTTTTGTCGGTTCACTGGTTTTTTGGAATGATCCGCCTTACTCTTGAACAGACGTCGATTGATATCCGCAGTAGTGATTTTAGCTATCGAGAGAAAGGAAAATGTAAGTTATTTTTTGGTTATCTCTTTCTTTTAACGATATTTTATATTAATTATTAACTCACCCGTCGCTACAGCGACCAGCGCTAGTAATGCACACAGTATCAGGTACTTGTGCATAGCTTGTGGCTAGCGATTAGATTCCCTAACCTCTAAGAACTTCGCTGCTTATATACGGTGGACATTCTAGGATTTATATTTATCCACTCGCTCGTCACTAGAACGTTGATCCCTAAATCCCTAGAGATATTGATGATACCTAATGAATAGCCGCACGTGTGTTGCTGAATTTCCGTATCAGCTAATGTATAATAGATCATCGATAACGTATTTTCAGTATACGTGACAGGGCTAAATACATGTAATAATAATTCTGCGATTTTCTTTCTCCCGATAATGGCTTGTCGCTCTCATATACTAATAGATCCATCCGTCGCTTCCTAAAGTCCATCCCTAATAATGTTTTCCAGAGGAATCTTTCACCTTGCCAAACACTTGGCACAACGTGAAGGAAAGGCGAGCGTTGAGATTCCACAGTTGACAGCAATTCAAAATCGATAGTTGCTAACTGAATCCTTCAGGCAATTTGCGAGTAAATGCTTAGAATTATTGACACCGATACCTAAACGTCATAGAGCATCTAGAGGACAAACTTAAAGTATTTAAGATATGCCAAAGAACGTCGATACTCATAGGAAATTTGTATTCGTATAAAGAATTGATATTTTCTTTCTTTTTTTTTCTACACGTTTATAAGGATCTCGTACTAGCTAGCATAAGTATCTGGTGAATGGCTCTGACTAATAGTGAAACTTTCGACGAATTCTGACGTATTCAATGTGACGGATGACGATCAGCTGTCCAGATAGGTACAGCCGGGAGACACGAAATCATACGGAAATCCTATTATTGGCATTTACATGGATATCCATAAATCAAATTCGTCAATGGAATTGCTGCAGTCTAATGGAAAGAGTATGAGAGAGAGAGAGAGAGGGAGAGTAAAAATTATTGATACGCATTTAAATAGTATTTATAAACACTAATATCATTCGATTCTTTCCTTTTATAGCGCTCGTTCCATATATCCGTATTCCAATCGAATTCGCTCTCCGGAGAGACTGCGAATATTGGATATCTCTTTGGAATCGATGAATGAAAATATATATTGCAAAGTTTGCTTAAAATGAATTTCATGGTGATTGATGCATTTATCCAGACGGCTGATTAATCCCAGTGTGCAATTCATTGACGTTACGAATATAATTCTATTTGAAAAATCTTTTGTCGTCCTATACATCTCAGCTTCACGTACACTGATCACTAAAACTTTTAAAAATCTTACCCAACACGAGTGTAGATAGTACTTGGTACAGTTATTTGGATGACAACGACTGATGTCGCGTACTACACATCGGATTCTAATTGTAAGATGCGCGAGAGCATTTATAGTAAGCGTTATTTTGCAAACAGTAATCATCTTATCATCGATCATTATGTGCTCTATGATAGTACGTCACGAGTTATTGTATATCAGTAATATCGCCGAATTGAACCGATACGAAATGCGTTGAAAGTGGAACGTTACGAAATAATATCTGAAGTCCAGGATCGTGATTGATAAAAAAATCACGGTTCGTTCAAATAAATTTAATTAATGTTACGTTTAACGTGTGACGTAGTAATATCTACGTGTAGTATAAACGTATATCAAATCAGTACAAGAAATTCATATATCTTTAAGTGGAAGATTAAACAAAATAAAACAAGTTATAAATATTTATGTTGTTTTAAATCTTTTTAAATAATTTTTCTAATTTTTTTTGTTTCTTACTATTTTATCAAATACCGTCAGACTCGTACCTTCACTCAGTACCGTACTCGTGCAGCTCTTTGACAATGTCGAGATTTTCCTCTCGTCGCTCAAGGAACCTTGAAATTCATGTGAACCGTTGCCAAAGGGCTCTTACTTTTAAAAAGCAGGGTGCGTCAAGTATTTAAAGAATTCCGAAAAAATATGTACTTATATGTAATACATGAGTTCGCTATATGGTCAAGAGGCACTTTCGCATAATATATTCATTTAGAATTTAAATATTAAAACAACCTCTAAATACCCATTCGGCCAATTGATTTGATGCATATAATTATTAATTATTTAATAGACATAGATAAATTACATATTATCCTCCAAAGAGAACAGTCGTTCTGTATCGGACTACAGTGGAGACTCGATTATCCGGACCTCGGTTATACGGATTTGTGATTGTCCGGATTGTCAATCGCGAGCAAATATCTTTGTCGTCTAGTTTAAAAAAAATGGTATCTAAAAATTGTAATCTAAAATTTGTTTACGTCAAATGACAATTACCAAATATTTTAAGAAAAAATTAAACTACAGCGACTGTCCTATGTTGTTGATTTTAATAAGTTTAATTTGTTTTTGTTGTTTTGAATAAACATCTAACATTACGTATTAATCCTAGAAAGATACCATATGACAATGTACCTAAAAGATAACCATACGTGGGCGACGTAGGTTATCTTTCTAGAGTTAATACATATGTATTACAAAAATCGCTTTTCTTCATACATACGATTATCCGGATTTTCGATTATCCGAATGACTTACGACAACAATTAGTCCGGTTAATTGGGTCTCCACTGTATTTAATATCAATACTGATTGTGAGAAGTATTCCACTGAGATTTTGAGTCCAAAATCGAATCGGCGTAGAGAGTGCCGGAGAGGTGACCTAATTACGAATAATGGTCTGATACAAAGAAGGACCATGAAATCCTGTTCAAAAATTGCTGATACCGTTATACACTGAAAAGTAGACGCTGAATATACAGGATACAATTATTTTACAGACAGCTCTAGTAATTCCAAGAGAAAAATTTCGATACCAATATAGAAAATATCACCAAAATCCACTCTGTTATTGTAAAACTAGCTACAAGTACGTTGTCTCGAGAGATTCGATTAGAAAATTGTTCCAGTTTCGTAATCCCGTAGTCAAACACGGTAAGGTTACATAAAATAAAACCAGTTATAGCAGCATCGATGAAAAAGTTGGAAAGAATTATAAGAAGAAATCGAAAAATAATATTTTAAATCAAGCATACAACTTTATTGTAAATTCATCAATATGCCAAGTTACAATCATCATGGAACAGTCTTAAAATTAAAAAGTGACATAACTGTGCAAAAACAAAATTAACTCTTAGATACCAGTTATATAGTAGATCCAGTATCGATAATGAGCTACTTCAGTAAACATAGCGGGCTTACCAGGACGCGCGCAGCCGTTTCCCCATGAAACGATACCAGCAAGCCGACCTCTGATAACAAACGGTCCACCTGAGTCACCGTGGCAAGAGCTTTTGCCACCCTCGGGATAGCCAGTGCAGATTTGACCAGGGGGTAGTTTGTAGTCCAGGTCTGGTAAAGCGAGGGCGCACTGCCTCTTGGAAATGATTGGCATGGTGACACTGCGGAGGAGGTCGTCTCCATCGACTCCCTCCTTGATACGACCCCATCCGCTGACGAGGCCTGGGGTCCCAGCGGCGATCTGTTCCCGGTATTTGAACAGTCGGATTGGCTGACTGCTCGAGTCCATTTGTATGCGCGTTGACAGAAGAAACAGGCATATGTCGTGGATGGGGACGTCGATATGGTTTTCGTGATAATTAAAATGCCTGATGATGCTTTCCACGGAATGGACTGTACCGCCCTTGTTCTTGATGCTGGTACCGACCCGGATGCTATAAGATTCAAGCTGGTGCGACGCGCAGTGGGCTGCACTCAAGATCCATTTATCGGAGATGATGCTACCACCACACATTTGGTATCCCCCCACCTGGACCTGGACTTGGTAGGGAACACTCTTAATGTCCGTGGGTTCTCCGCCGACGATGTGCCCGTCTTGTTTCTCCAAATTCTGCTGGATACTGGTGTCCTGACCCTGAGAGGTGGCTGAGAATGAAACAGATAAAATATATGTGTAGTTTATCTGATGAGTAAACAGTGAGGATTTTCGAGCATTGTTTTGGGGTTGAAATTCAGGGAAAGGTCTGAGGAGATTTGGCGGCCACGTTGAACGATACCAATATAGAAAATATCACCAAAATCCACTCTTTTATTGTAAAACTAGCTACAAGTACGTCGTCTCGAGAGATTCGATTAGAAAATCGTTTCAGTTTCGTAATCCCGTAGTTAAACACGGTAAGGTTACATAAAAATCCCATTTATAGGAGCATCGAGGAAAAAGTTGGAAAGAATTATAAGAAGAAATCGAAAAATAATATTTTAAATCAAGCATACAACTTTATTGTAAATTCATCAATATGCCAAGTTACAATCATCATGGAACAGTCTTAAAATTAAAAAGTGACATAACTGTGCAAAAACAAAATTAACTCTTAGATACCAGTTATATAGTAGATCCAGTATCGATAATGAGCTACTTCAGTATACGCATTGGGCTTATCAGGACGTGCGCAGCCTATTGACCATGAAACGATACCAGCAACTCGACCTCTGATAACAAAAGGTCCACCTGAGTCACCGTTGCAAGAGTCTTTGCCACCCTGGGGATAGCCAGTGCAGATTTGACCAGGGGGTAGTTTGTAGTCCATCTCTGGGAAAGCGAGGGCGCACTGCCTCTTGGAAATGGTTGGCACGGTGACACTACGGAGGACCTCCTCTGGAGGACCTCCCTCCGTTATAGTACCCCATCCGCTCACGAGGCCTGGGGTCCCAGCGGCGATATGTTCCCGGTATTTGAACAGTCGGATTGGCTGACTGCTCGAGTCCATTTGTATGCGCGTTGACAGAAGAAACAGGCATATGTCGTGGATGGGGATGTCGGCATGGTTCATGTGATAATTAAAATGCCTGATGATGTTTTCCACGGAATGGACTGTACCGCCCTTGTTCATGATGCTGGTACCGACCCGGATGGTATAAGATTTAAGCGGGTGGGCCACGCAGTGGGCTGCACTCAAGATCCATTTATCGGAGATGATGATACCACCGCAGTATAGTGATCCATTCACCTGGACCTGGACTTGGAAGGGAACACTCTTGATGTCCGTGGGTTCTCCGCCGATGATGTGCCCGTCTTGTTTATTTAAATTCTGCTGGATACTGATGTCTCGACCCTGAGAGGTGGCTGAGAATGAAACAGACAAAATATATGTGTAGTTCATCTGATGAGTAAACAGTGAGGATTTTCGTGCATTGTTTTGGGGTTGAAATTCAGGGAAAGATCTGAGGAGATTTGGCGGCCACGTTGAACCCGTATTTGTGAAATTCATGAGAAATGGGGAATTAATGTATTACTTTTGACAGAGTAAAGTCCGTATGGCTTGTGACGTATTATAGGAATATTGATAGGCCATTTTTTGTATTGCTTTCATGAAGACTAATTGTGACACTTTCGACGAATTCTGACGTATCGAGTGTGGCGGATGACGATCAGCTGTCCAGATAGGTACAGCCGGGAGACACGAAATCATACGGAAATCCTATTATTGGCATTTACATAGATACCCATAAATTAAATTCGTCAATGGAATTGCTGCAATCTAATGGAAAGAGTGTGAGAGAGAGAGACGGAGAGTAAAAATTATTGATACGCATTTGAATATTTATACGGACTATTTAATTTCAATACTGATTGTGAGAAATATGCCACCGAGATTTTGAGTCCAAAATCGAATCGGCGTAGAGGATGCTGGAGAGGTGACCTAAACACGAGTAACAGTGAAGAAACATGAAATCCTGTTCAAAAATTGCTGACACCGTTATACACTGAAAACTACACGCTCAATATACCGGATACAGTTATTTTACATATAGCTCCAGTAATTCCAAGAGAAAAATTTCGATACCAATAGAGAAAATATCACCAAACTTCACTCTGCTATTGTAAAACTAGCTACAAGTACGTTGTCTCGAGAGATTCGATTAGAAAATCGTTCCAGTTTCGTAATCCCGTAGTCAAACACGGTAAGGTTACATAAAATAAAACCATTTATAGCAGCATCGATGAAAAAGTTGGAAAGAATTATAAGAAGAAATCAAAAAATAATATTTTAAATCAAGCATACAACTTTATTGTAAATTCATCAATATGCCAAGTTACAATCATCATGGAACAGTCTTAAAATTAAAAAGTGACATAACTGTGCAAAAACAAAATTAACTCTTAGATACCAGTTATATAGTAGATCCAGTATCGATAATGAGCTACTTCAGTATACACACTGGGCTTATCAGGACGCGCGCAGCCGATTCCCCATGAAACGATACCAGCAAGTCGACCTCTGATAACAAACGGTCCACCTGAGTCACCGTGGCAAGAGTTTTTGCCACCTTCGGGATAGCCAGCGCAGAATTGACCAGGGGGTAGTTTGTAGTTCACCTCTGGTAAAGTGAGGGCGCACTTCTCCTTGGAAATGATTGGCACGGTGACACTGCGGAGGAGGTCGTCTCCATCGACTCCCTCCTTGATACGACCCCATCCGCTGACGAGGCCTGGGGTCCCAGCGGCGATCTGTTCCCGGTATTTGAACAGTCGGATTGGCTGACTGCTCGAGTCCATTTGTATGCGCGTTGACAGAAGAAACAGGCATATGTCGTGGATGGGGATTTGACCCCGGTATTCTTGAAAATTAAAATGCTTCAAGATTTTTTGCACGGAATGGACTGTACCGCCCTTGTTCCTCAAGCTGGTACCGACACGGATGCTATAAGATTTAATCGGGTGGATCAGGCAGTGGGCTGCACTCAAGACCCATTTATCGGAGATGATGCTACCACCACAGACTTGGTATCCCTTCACCTCGACCTGAACTTGGTAGGGAACACTCTTGATGTCCGTGGGTTCTCCGCCGACGATACGCCCTCCTTGTTTCTTCAAATTCTGCTGGATACTGGTGTCTTGATTCTCAGAGCTGGCTGAGGTTGAAACAGATAAAATATATGTGTAGTTTATCTGATGAGTAAACAGTGAGGATTTTCGAGCATTGTTTTGGGGTTGAAATTCAGGGAAAGGTCTGCGGAGATTTGGCGGCCACGTTGAACCTGTATTTGTGAAATTCATGAGAAATGGGGAATTAATGTATTACTTTTGACAGAGTAAAGTCCGTATGGGTTGTGACATATTATAGGAATATTGATAGGCCATTTTTTGTATGGCTTTCATTAAGACTAATAGTGACACTTTCGACGAATTCTGACGTATTCAATGTGACGGATGACGATCAGCTGTCCAGATAGGTACAGCCGGGAGACACGAAATCATACGGAAATCCTATTATTGGCATTTACATGGATATCCATAAATCAAATTCGTCAATGGAATTGCTGCAGTCTAATGGAAAGAGTATGAGAGAGAGAGAGACGGAGAGTAAAAATTATTGATACGCATTTAAATGGTATTTATAAGCACTAATATCGTTTAATTCTTTCATTTTATAGCGCTCATCCCATATATCCGTATTCCAATCGAATTCGCTCTCTGGAGAGACTGCGAATATTGGATATCTCTTTGGAATCGATGAATGAAAATATATATTGCAAAGTTTGCTTAAAATAAATTTCATGGTGTTCGATGCAATTATTCAGACGATGCTTATATTTATTAATTATTTAATAAACATATATAAATAACATATTATCTTCTAAAGAGAACAGTCGTTCTGTGTCAGACTATTTAATTTCAACACTGATTGTGAGGAATATTCCACCGAGATTTTGAGTCCAAAATCGAGTCGGCGTAGAGCGCGCCGGAGCGTCTCTGATACAGAGAAGAAACATGAAATCCTGTTCAAAAATTGCTGATACCGTTATACACTGAAAAGTACACGCTGAATATACAGGGTACAATTATTTTACAGACAGCTCTAGTAATTCCAAATGAAAAATTTCGGTACCAAAATAAAAAATATCACCAAACTCCACTCTGTTATTGTAAAACTAGCTGGAAGTACGTTATCTCGAGAGATTCGAATAGAAAATCGTTTCAGTTTCGTAATCCCGTAGTTAAACACGGTAAGGTTACATAAAAAACCCATTTATAGGAGCATCGAGGAAAAAGTTGGAAAGAATTATAAGAAGAAATTGAAAAATAATATTTTAAATCAAGCATACAACTTTATTGTAAATTCGTCAATATGCCAAGTTACAATCATCATGGAACAGTCTTAAAATTAAAAAGTGACATAACTGTGCAAAAACAAAATTAACTCTTAGATACCAGTTATATAGTAGATCCAGTATCGATAATAAGCTACTTCAGTATACAGACCGGGCTTATTAGGACGCGCGCAGCCGATTCCCCATGAAACGACACCAGCAAGTCGACCTTTGATAGCAAGCGGCCCACCTGAGTCACCCTGGCAAGTGTCTTTGCCACCCTCGGGATAGCCAGCGCAGATTTGACCAGTGGGTACTTGCTTGTTCGTCTCTGGTAAAGCAAGGGCGCACTTCTTCTTGGAAATTATTGGCACGGTGACGCTGCGGAGGATCTCGGTTCCAAGATCACCCTCCTTTTCAGCACCCCATCCGCTCACGACGCATTCGGTCCCAACGGCGATTTTTTCCCGGTGTTTGAACATTTGGATTGGCTGACGGCTCGAGTCCAATTTTATGCGCGTTGACAGACGAAACAGGCATATGTCGTTCTTGGGGATGTTGGCCCGGTTTCGTTGATATTTAAAATGCTTGACGATGCTGTGCACGGAATGAACCGTACCGCCCTCGTTCTTGAAGTTGGTGCCGGCCCGGATGCTATACAATTTAATCGGGCGGAACACGCAGTGGGCTGCACTCAAGATCCATTTATCGGAGATGATGCTACCGCCACAGACACTTGATCCCCGCACCTGGACCTGGACTTGGTAGGGAATACTCTTGATGTCCATGGCATGTCCGCCGACTATGTGCACGCTTGGTTTCTTCGGATTCTGCTGGGTACTCGTGTCTTCACTCTTAGGGGTGGCTGAGAATGAAACACAAAATATACGTGTAGTTTATCTGATGAGCAAACAGTGAGGATTTTCGTGCATTGCTTTCAGGTTGAAATTCAGGGAAAGGTCTGAGGAAACTTGGCGGCCACGTTGAACCTGTAATTGTGACGTTCATGAAAAATAGAGAATTAATGTGTTACTTTTGACTCAGTAAAGTCCATTTGGTTTGTTATGTATTATAGGAATGTTGATAGGCCATTTTTGGTATGGCTTCGTTAAGAACTAAATGCGAGGTACACTCGATTTTTATACCGAACGTGGGAGTTCTTGTACTTGGAGTAGGTATTTACTTTGTGAGTACTCGAAATTATTAGTTAATTCATGAGATCGAGTAAGAAGACGGTAAAATGTTTGCACGTCCTAATGGAGGCTTCTGTTTCGTGAGGTTGCAAATGCATTCTCGTCAAGTTCGATTTATTACTTTAATATGCGGTTTGTTAGAATTTTCATACTTTAAAGTAATCTTGACGGTTTTATCTGTCAAGACTCGTGTAACATTGTTGATAGTACTTGTCAGAGATTCAGTTAAGCATGGTAAATATAATGAAAAAGTTTCTATTCCTCTAAATTACAACTTATGCGTAATCTTGGAGTATCACGTGGGGTTATTAGGGATGCATAACAGACTCTCATGCGCAACGGTAAAGGAGAGAGGTTATAAGTAATACCAGCATTGACGTAATTGAGCATGTGATTTTATTTGAAAAAATCTAATTAAACAGATTATCCAACAGTGGATGCACCGTTACAATTAGATTATGGATATACTGTCGTTATAGTCATTCAAATGATGTTCAGTCAAACAAGGCACTTCCGCATGATCCACACAGTCGTGCTTAACAAAAAACGAAGATGTTTATACACCAGAGTTGGCTGCAATCCAGTCACGGTAGGCAGCAACCTCAGTGTAGGCACCAGGGTATCCAGGGCGGGCGCATCCGTTACCCCATGAGACAATACCAGCAAGACGGCCATTGATGGCAAGTGGGCCACCGGAGTCACCCTGGCAAGCGTCCTGGCCACCCTGAGGGATTCCAGCGCAGATCTGACCATTGGGGAGACCGCCCCACATGCTGTAGGCACTGCTGCAGGAGCTTTTGGAGATGATGGGGACGCTGACGGTCTGAAGGACAGTGGGGGTGCTACCACCCTGAGTGAGGGTACCCCATCCGGTGATGACGGCCATGGCGCCGACCGATGCTCCCTCGTTGGAGTTGAACAGTGGAATTGCTTGACGGGTGGAGTCAAAGCTGAGACTGGTGGCGAGACGGTAGAGACCGACATCGTTAATTGGAATTCCAGCTGAGTTGCTGCGGTAGTTGGCGTGGTTGATGATGGCCGCGAGAGAGTGGATGCTGCCGCCACTGTTGGATAAGGTGGAACCAGCGCGGATGGTGTACCAGTTTGTTGGGTAATCGTTACAATGAGCTGCAGTCACGACCCAGTTCTCGGAGATGATGCTACCACCGCAAATGGCCGATCCAAAGACGCGGATCACTATTTGGTATGGTACGTCTTGGATGGTGGTGGGGGCGCCACCGACGATACGTCCGTTGGGACTCAGGGGGTGAGCCTGCTTAAGGAGAGCGATGGGGTCGGCTATGAAGAATAACAAATGAAATATGTGAATAAATAATTGCTTTAAATTTCTTCAAGCGGTATTTAATAAGAGTGAAAGTTTACATGCCAATTTTTTGGAGAAATTTTAAAAGAAATTTTTGTTTACTCACCCGAAGCCACCACCAGGAGAGCCGCGAGTGCCAAGAACTTGTACATCTTCCTTTTTTGAATTTGGAAAAGGTACTTGTGCCGTGTAGCCGAAACTCTCAGTATTTATACAAATTAAGATCCTGATAAATCAATTCAGTGCCTATCGATTAGATTTGTTTGATATGATAACGCGACTTAGTATGTGCAAATCTCATTGGATTTATATCGTGATTAGACGGTGCGCATATTGCGTATTATGAGACTCGAGATTACGAAGAATTAAATCTCGATTTAAATGATTGACTATAGTTTACAACAACATTCATTTATTGACGACATCCTCATCCGCCATTCACTTCCTTGCTATTATTTATGCTCTTATTTATTTATTTTTTTAGTAGAAACTGCATTTCTTATCTTGAAATGAATTTCAATAATCCTACAAATACTTCGGTTCCTCTGTTAAATATCTTAAATATCGACATTTATAGTGATTATCGAATATGCATATATAAGTATAACTGCGTCAACCCCTAACGTTACATAAAATCGATAACTTTAGTTTTTTTTATTTTCATTAATTCCATACGAACAGCACAGTGATGAAATTTTATCGAGAAATTGTTAAAATTGCCATAATCAGCTTACGATATATGTGTAAGATTTAGGACACAACATGAAGAAGCGTAAATGAAGTAACATAAATAGTTTCTGCATTGTCGAAGAGATATAGGATAATTAAAAAATAATAATATCAGCAATCGTTTTGATAATAATTTGAATTAAATATCTAATCGGTACAATATCCAGATAAGTCATATCTTGGTCACCTGTTATCAATGACCACTTATCAGCCATCAAATAATCCACTGGATCATAGAATTATGGTCTTAGAGGTTTTCAAGACACGTCAGATATAACTCGATGATAATCGTGGAATATTCAATTATTTCCATGCGTGCTCTGTTTACAAATAAAATGTACTACATCCTGTATGATCACAAAGAAACATTTCGATAAGCAAAAAAAATATTGCAGACATTTACGTCATCACAGTAATCTTTTAAAGCAGCCTCCATTGACATCCGTCAATACGGCATATTGGTAGTTGTCCCACTCACTTCATGCCTCTAGACTGATTTCTGATAAGAAACTGTGTAGTGTAAAACATGTTGCCGAATAATAGAAAAGCCAATCGTACATATTTACAGCGTGTATTGAATTCAGTTGTTTTAATGAAGTAATGCACAGATGGGGGAGACGAAATTGGAGTACATTAGTGCCAGTACTAAATTAAATCAGTAATCACAACAATGACAATTATAAAAATATGTTTAGACACCGGTGTCATTTGGTATTCAATGTCGATGCCAGGCAATTTCAATATAGACATGAGGATATTGTCCACATGCACTGCTTCAAAATCCAATGTCAGCCAGACGGCTGGAGATAACAAGTGGAGCATCGAGGTCTTCTGGACAAAATCGTAAACCATCCTTTGCATTACTGATGCAGATTGTGGCCATTATCGATGTTATCTTAATTCCAGAGTCCATTAAGTTGGACACAAGGTGGACGGTGTCCTCGACTGATGGTATCGTGGAAGTCTACATATATGTATTCTGCAGTCTACGGGAGTGTTTGGTATTTCCAGTGTTCCAAGTCGTAGCTATTGCAATCTTCCGCGCTTTTGGTCGCAGCCTTGGCAGCCTTATGCTTTCCAGTCCTGGCGGAATTTTCCAAGTTTCACGTTCCTAGCGGAATTAAACGGAACTATCCTAGAGGCTCTTTGCGGTGAGTAGTGTTCCTAGTTCCGGAAAATTCCACCAGGTGGGGCTGTTAAGAACCCACGATACTTCCCGAAAATCCCGCTAGGAGGCATGGAACGATAAGTCAAGGCATGCATTTTCATTTTTGTTAGTTCCGGAAAACTCCGCCGGCTAGCGCTGTTAACTGCTCACGATAGTTCCGGAAAATCCGGTAGGGGGTGTGGGCCGAGAATTCGAAAAATTGTCTCCTAAAATTGCAGTTTACGGAAGATCATTCTTATTGGTTTCCGGGGAACTCCACCAGATAGCGCTGTTAAGCACCTACAATACTTCCGGAAAACCCCACTAGGGAGCGTGGGAGGAGAATAATGGATTACTTTTAATAGATTTAGGTCTATTGGTGTTTGTGATCTATTATAGGATTATTGGCAACTTTTTGTGTGGCATTCTTAATAATTAAGTGTACGAGATACACTCGATTTTTATACTGAACTTGAGAGTTCTAGTATTTAGTCATGAAAATTACGGTCTTGTAATATAAGAGTAGGTATTACGTACTTGCTGGGTACCTGACATTATTACTTCATTCATGAGATCGAGTAAGAAGATAAAATGTTTGCACGTCCTAATGAAGTCTTCTGTTTCATAAGGTTGCAAATGCATTCTCGTCAAATTCGATTAATATTTTAATATGCAGTTTGTTAGAATTTTCATACTTTAGAGTAATCTTAACGGTTTTATCTGTCAAAACTCGTGTAACATTCTTGATAGTACTTGTCTGAGATTCAGTTAAGCATGGTAAATATAATGAAAAAGTTTCTATTCCTCTAAATTACAACTTATGCGTAATCTTGGAGTATCACGTGGGGTTATTAGGGATGCATAACAGACTCTCATGCGCAACGGTAAAGGAGAGAGGTTATAAGTAATACCAGCATTGACGTAATTGAGCATGTGATTTTATTTGAAAAAATCTAATTAAACAGATTATCCAACAGTGGATGCACCGTTACAATTAGATTATGGATATACTGTCGTTATAGTCATTCAAATGATGTTCAGTCAAACAAGGCACTTCCGCATGATCCACACAGTCGTGCTTAACAAAAAACGAAGATGTTTATACACCAGAGTTGGCTGCAATCCAGTCACGGTAGGCAGCAACCTCAGTGTAGGCACCAGGGTATCCAGGGCGGGCGCATCCGTTACCCCATGAGACAATACCAGCAAGACGGCCATTGATGGCAAGTGGGCCACCGGAGTCACCCTGGCAAGCGTCCTGGCCACCCTGAGGGATTCCAGCGCAGATCTGACCATTGGGGAGACCGCCCCACATGCTGTAGGCACTGCTGCAGGAGCTTTTGGAGATGATGGGGACGCTGACGGTCTGAAGGACAGTGGGGGTGCTACCACCCTGAGTGAGGGTACCCCATCCGGTGATGACGGCCATGGCGCCGACCGATGCTCCCTCGTTGGAGTTGAACAGTGGAATTGCTTGACGGGTGGAGTCAAAGCTGAGACTGGTGGCGAGACGGTAGAGACCGACATCGTTAATTGGAATTCCAGCTGAGTTGCTGCGGTAGTTGGCGTGGTTGATGATGGCCGCGAGAGAGTGGATGCTGCCGCCACTGTTGGATAAGGTGGAACCAGCGCGGATGGTGTACCAGTTTGTTGGGTAATCGTTACAATGAGCTGCAGTCACGACCCAGTTCTCGGAGATGATGCTACCACCGCAAATGGCCGATCCAAAGACGCGGATCACTATTTGGTATGGTACGTCTTGGATGGTGGTGGGGGCGCCACCGACGATACGTCCGTTGGGACTCAGGGGGTGGGCCTCCTTAAGGAGAGCGATGGGGTCGGCTATGGAGAATTACAAAAGACATATGTGAATAAATAATTGCTTTATACTTGTTTAAGTGGCATTTAATAAGAGTGAAAATTTACGTATTGGAGAATTTTTTAAACAAGTTTTTGTTTACTCACCCGAAGCCACCACCAGGAGAGCCGCGAGTGCCAAGAACTTGTACATCTTCGCTTTTTGGATTTGGAAGAGGTACTTGCGCCGTGTAGCCGAAACTCTCAGTATTTATACAAATTAAGATCCTGATAAATCAGTTCATTGCCTATCGATTAACATTTTTCGATATGATAACGCGACTTTGTATGTGCAAATCTTATTGGATTTTTATCGTGGTTAGACGGTCCGCATATTGCGTATCATGAGACTCGAGATTATGAAGATACAAATCTCAGTTTAAATGATTGACTATAGTTTTCGACAACATTCATTTATTGACGACACCCTCATCCGCCATTCACTTCCTTGCTATTATTTATGCTCTTATTTATTTATTTTTTTAGTAGAAACTGCATTTTTTATCTTGAAATGAATTTCAATAATCCTACGAATACTTCGGTTCCTCTGTTAAATATATTAAATATCGACATTTATACTGATTATTAAATATGCATATATAAGTATAACTGCGTCAAACCCTAACGTTACATAAAATCGATAACTTTAGTTTTTTTTATTTTCTTTAATTCCATGCGAACAGTACAGTGATGAAATTTTATCGAGAAATTGTTAAAATTGCCATAATCAGCTTACGATATATGTGTAAGATTTAGGATACAACATGAAGAAGCGTAAATCAAGTAAAATAAATATTTTCAGCATTGTCGAAGAGATATAGGACAAATAAAAAATAATAATAACATCAGCAATCGTGTGGATAATAATTTGAATGAAATATCTAATCGGAACAAAATCAAGATAAGTCATATCTTGGCCACTTATTATCAATAATGATTTGTAGCTATCAATTAATCTACTGGTTCATAGAATTAGAAGTTTAGAGGTTTTCAAGATACGTCAGGTATAGCTCGGCAATAATCGTGAAATATTTAATTATTGCTATCTCATACTCTATTTGCAATTAAAGTATACTACATTCGGTATAACGACATAGAGACATTTCAATAAGCAAAAAAATACATTGCAAACATTCACATCGTCACAGCAGCTTTTAAAGAGGCCTCCATTGACTTTCGTTAATACGGCAGATTAGTGACTATCCTAGTGGTTCTAAGCCTCTGGACTGATTTCTGATAAGAAACTGTTTAGTGTAAAACATGTTACCAGATAATAAAAAAGCCAACCATGCATATTTACAGCGTGTATTAAATTCAATTGTTTTAATGAAGTAATGTACAGATGGGAGAGACGGAATTGAAGTACGTCAGTGTCAGTAATTCATTAAATCAGTAATCACAACGATGACAGTTATAAAAATATGCTTAGACGCAGGTTTTATTTCTTATTCAATCTCGGTACCAGGCATTTTCAATCTAAGGCCCAGCCTTGGCCGAATTTTTCGAATTCCATGTGCCTAGCGGAATTATACGCAATTATACTAGAGGTTTTTCGCGGTGGATAACGTTAGTTCCAGTATACTCCACCAGATGGCGCTGCTAAGCACCTACGTTACTTCCGGAAAATTCCGCTAGGCGGCGCCAAAAGAGAATTCGATAAATTCTCTCCTAAAATTGTATCTTCGAGGGGAGCATTTTTGTTTCACCGTACATACATCTCAGCTGATACACCCTGCATTTGCGTAAAGTGATGTTTGAATGTGGGGAATCCCAAACGATCATTTAAAGCATAAGGATTTAATATTCACATGCTTATCATGTATTCACAAGCTATTCTATATTTGGGTATAGAATGTTAACTGCGTAGATATGCAATCAGTACACATTCTATACTGGCACGCCAATGGTAAACCTTTGGATGACAATTTTATGTATGTACTCGGTTCACAAATGAGAATAATGAAATAAAGTTGTTTTTAAAAACTTCCGCGTCCTTTCGCATATCTCTTCGCTCTAAGACAGGGTCTGAACGTTACAAATTAGGTTATGTCAACCCAACAGACATAAGTCTAAAGATAGACGTGAAAACGAAAAAAACAAGATGGTCACAGGTATTTGTAAGATATACTGAATTTAACTATATATATTTTTTAATATAATTACAGCAAGTATTATCCTAGGCATTAAACAAAAATACAGTAAACGAAATCATGAATGGCAACGGTGACAATTCTAAAAGGACCCTTCCTATACGGCGGTCTTCTGATGGATCCAGTTGCGGTACCAAGCGACTTCGGTATAGACACCAGGGTATCGAGGCCGAGCACATCCGTTGCCCCAGGAAACAATACCAGCAAGGCGGCCGCCGATGGCAAGTGGGCCACCAGAGTCACCTTGGCAGGCGTCTTTGCCACCTCTTGGATAACCAGCGCAGATCTGGCCGTAGGGTATACCGTTCCATACGGAATAGGATGAATTACATTCTGCCTTGGAGACAATGGGTACCGAGGCAGTTTGAAGATAGATGGTAGAGCCACCGCCCTGAGAAAGGGCACCCCAGCCGGTGATGACACTCATTGCTCCTACTTCGGCTTTTTCCATGTGATTGTACAAAGGGACAGGCTGACGGCTCACGTCGAAGGTGATGGGATCAGCCAACTTGATGACGGATATGTCATCGAAGGGAATGCCGTATTGATTGCTGCGATAATCTTCGTGATTGATAACCGAACGGAAGCTGTGAACGCTTCCGCCAGCGTTCGATGTCGTGGAGCCTACACGGGCCGTGTACCAGTTCGTTGGGTACGAGAAGCAGTGAGCAGCGGAAATGAGCCAGTCCTCGGAGATGATGCTGCCGCCGCAGAGGTTAGATCCTAGAACACGGAAATGCACCTGGTAGGGAATTTCCTCGATGCTGACGCTTGTTCCGCCAACGATTCGACCAGTAGGTGACAGGGGGTTCAGATGGGCGTCGAGCTTAGGCGATCCTGTAATAGTGAAGTGACATGAGAACATGGTTCAAGTAAGACATCTTATGAAAAATTTAATTACAGGTGATATTCAATTTTGACTTACCGGCCGCAGCGGCCACCAGGATGGCGAGCACTAGGTATTTCATCATTGTTATTCTATTGCCATTCGATGGACTTCTATGAGCTTGCAACTGGTCCGTTGTATTTATATAGGACACTGACGATGCGATCATTAATTAAGTTCTCATCCATCATCTTATCATTGTCTGTAATACCTTGCAGATATCTCCTAGAGATAGTTCTACGGTCTTAGAAGATCCATAAGTGATTTTATTAAATTATCGATTAATTTTGAAATATACGTTATTCACAGGTATCCGTTTGTTATGTGGCGATGCGAGGAAGAAATTTAATTTTCAATTATCGTTATTAGATACTCGATCGTGAGGTCATTGTGTATCTAAATACCCGTGGAAGCTGAGTGATCACTTCTACGTACTGGATTAATACTGTTATCAACATCCCATCTTAAAGATATGACAATGTTACATAGCCTCGACGAACAAGGTATAGTTGAAATGAAAAATTTGTTTGCTTATTAAGAGAGAATAAGCGTTAATGAAATATACAAAATTATGCTGGTCGTATCTGATTATCGGAGAATTAATTTTAAACGGTCGATAACAATCATTTACTATAAAACTTTTGATCTTGGCTATACTTACGTGTATTTAGTCATTTATCATTCATTATGTCCATTGATCTTACCGTAGATTACTAATCATGATTTATTTCAATGAGGTTAAATAGATACTTTTTCCACTGAAGAAATAATTTTTTTATATAAATGTAATTTAGTCACGTCACGCAAAAGTCTTGTTCTTATCTCGTATATATGTGATATTCCACCGGGGATACAAATTTGAGATAAATTTTTGATGCGAGCCGCAAAGCTTCTTATCGGCAGAGGTAGAGGGCGACTGCTCGCAAGTTCAAAAAGGAGTCTGCCAAAACAGTAAAAACGATCGGACAACTGTGAAACTTTTTCGAAAGATATTTACGTACCTTGGAAAAAATATAAAAACAGAAAAATTGGAATTTTAATAATTTTCGTCGGGCTTGTATTTATCTATCTATTTGTGACATATTCATAGAATATACAACGTATACGATCGTATATAATATTCGAGTACACGTCACCTTTTTTGATAACTATTATATCTTACATTGTAATGTACGAAGAAAAAAGGTCAAGAGGTCTCGAGATTAATTCATTTGTAAGATACGATTTGAAATGACGGTCAGATGTGGAGGATTAACCGCGGCCGCTTAAAGGATAAGCAGTCAATATTCATATGCTTATCGTGCTGTTAATACTAATTATTTATTTGGCTACGATGCTTTAAGTTCGTACATGTCCTACTATTGGCATAAACATAAACATACTGTCTGCCGGCAAAACGGTGATAAAACGTTAGATAATTTTACGCCCATAGTCGGTTCACGAGATCGACATAAATTTTTTACTGTTGACAAATTACGCGCGTATATAGTTCTCAAGAAAAATCGTACGAATAGCCACACGTTGTTTGCCAGTGACACGCGTTCTAGATCAGTCAAAAAAAGTCACAGAACTCCTGGACCGACTATAGTTTCATAACTGGTCTCGTATATAAATGCCAGAAAACGTCCTAGACTTCCCAGAATTCCACGGGAATTGAATAAGAATGTTGAGATACTGGGTGCTCGCGGCTTTCGCGGTCGTTTCGATCGGTAAGTAAAACCTGCATATCTCATTAAAATATTTTCATAAAGTAAATCAAAGATCCATAATCAACATTATTGATCCGATAATCAGAATCAATGAAGATCGATCTCTGGGCGGGTGGTAAATTCACTAGGCGGCTCATAAACGGAGAAGATGCCAGCATAGAGGACTACAGGTACCAGGTGAATATACTTATTAACGGAACCCAGAGATGCGGTGGCAGCATCATCTCCCATCGATGGATCATCACTGCTGCTCACTGCGTCAAGAACACATCCAACGTCTACACCGTCCGTCTAGGATCCACTTTTAGAGAATCTGGCGGAACTGTCTACCCCATCGACAGAGTCGTCGTCCACGAGAATTACCAAGAGGATGCCCTTAGAATCCCTTCGAACGACATCGCCGCACTCAAGGTCTCTAGTCCCATCTCCTTCAGCCAGTTCCGTCGTTCTATTCCTTTGTTCAATGCCGACGAAGAGGTCCAGCCAGGAGTAGACGCCGTCGTCACGGGCTGGGGTTGGTTTGCCCTGGACAATTACACCTTGCCATCCGTTCTCCAGACCGTCACCGTACCCATAGTCTCGAAGGCCGCGTGCAACGCGTCGTATGCGGCATTCGGGGGAATCCCCGATGGGCAGATCTGCGCCGGTTACCCAGAGGGCGGCACAGACGCCTGTCAGAATGACTCCGGCAGTCCACTTGTCATCGACGGTCGTCTTGCTGGTCTCGTTTCCTGGGGTAACGGATGTGCCGAGCCCGGATACCCTGGTGTCTATACTGAGGTTGCTTGGTACCGGGATTGGATTAAAAATAAAACCGGCGTCTAAGGGTTTCTTTTACGATTTTTCATCCTGAATGTGAATACTGACTCGTACTCCCATTTTCTATCTTCCATCTGTATTATAATTCATCGAAAAAATTAAATTCAATACACGCTTTGAATATCTATCGACTTCTCTCTTATCCACTGACATTTTCTGCACTACCCAGCTTGTTATCGTGAACCAGTCTAGAGGGCTTGGATGAGTCGTACAATCACTGATGTCTTCCGTTTTGACCCGCGTTCGTGAAGGTCGATAGAGACTGGTTCGAGAAGCTGCTTAGACAATTTTGCCATTTGAAATGGCACGTTATATCAGAAATAAAGAGCCCGCGTTCATTAAAACTTTTTTTTTCTATGCTTTATAGATAGGGAATGCGATGATCGGTATTTTGAAGTTCTATAATCACCCTGTAGTACTTGGCGGTGTCTATGCGCTGTATATTCATAGAATATAAAGGGTGTACCAATCGTAAAATCAGAATTTTACACTTAGGAATATATTGTCCACGTGCGCTTTCATATCTTTCATATAGCTGGGTGTGATATTTTAAATATGTATACGTGCCACTATTACATACCGTATACTGACGCAACGATGATAAAGCGTTTTGGTGATAATTTTATGTATATAGTCGGTTCGCGACAACTATGGGCTTTTTTGACAGTCGACTTGTCGGGCCGAATGTATTTCTTGCCAAACGTTCTCCGACCTGTGAACGTGTATCCATTGATTCCGGAACCACGTGGTCTTGAATCATACGTGTGCATCGGCAACGTCATCGACGAACTGATCTGCGCCAATTTCCAATCGGATTTTAGATTCCTTTTTGTGGCATTTTTATCGGGGCTCCACTTTCCATTGTGTTATCACTAGTTTTCCTGATATGCACATTGAGATTGCCTGGCACCGGAATTGGATAAACCCAACACCGGTGTATGAGTATATTTTTTAAATAATTGTCTTCGTTGCGATTACTGGATTTAATTAACTCAAATTTTGAATCTCTTATCTGCACGATACTTTGTTAAAATGATTTAACTTAATATAGGCTGCAAATATCAATGATCTTTTTTCTCCCCTTACATATCAAGTTCCCATGTGATTTACACGTGTTGGCCTGAAGTTAATTAAGAAAATTAACGTTGAAAGGTGATAAGACTCGTTCGCTGTAAAACTTCGGATCTTACGGTAGATTTATAACAATGATTAATTACAATGGGACGAAATGAATATTTTTCTTTAAAACAAATTATTTTCTGATATAAATATAATGCGGACCTCTGTTCGGGCATAAGAATTATCAGGAGTAGATACCAACCATTATCAGGAGTACCATGGAACATCTTTGTACCAGATGATCATCGAAAAGGAAATGATCCTTTTCTGCAAGAAATAAATCCTGCTGAAGAAGCATCCTTGACCGACACGTGGACGCTCCACGCGAGTCTATCGAGAACTTTAGCGAAGCGAAAAATTAAAAGGAAATAAATTTGGAAATATTAAAAAAACTAGACAAAAAATACATCTGCCTCGTATATGTATTACCAAGATAAAAATTACTCGAGAAGACCCAAAAAGGGCTTAGCGATTAACAAATGTCCTCCAGCATCCTCATCGTATCATAAAGAATCAGGAAACAAGTGACGCTCCTGATTAAAAACTCCTTAATTAAAATAATCAGGCAGTCATCATATTTCCAAAACAAAATTACCGAATCAAAAAGAAAAGCTACCCACGAACCATATCACTCCCAAAAACACAAAAATCCCAGACTAATCAGTCCGATGTATAACTACTTTATAACGTCGTTATATAAACATATAATACTCGTAAGCGACAAGAAACAAATTTTAAAAACAAATTTCCAAATTTCGATCCTTAAGCCTCGTTCACAGTCCCGTGTACTTCGTTATCCAGTCACGATACACAGCGATCTCGGTAAACATTCCAGGAAATTTTGGACGAGCGCAGCCGTATCCCCCGGACACAAGTCCAGCCAATTTACCATCAATCGTAAAAGGACCACCGGAATCACCGTAACACGCGTTCGTTCCGCCCTCCTTAAATCCGGCGCAAAATTGTCCCTTCGCCAATCCACCAAAGACTGAATAAGATTCATTACAAGAGTGCTTCGATATAATCGGTAAAGTCGTCATTAAGAGATTAGGCCAACTTATTCTTCCATCTTCCCTGATAAAACCCCAGCCTGACACTTTCCCTAAGGCACCGACGGGCAATGTATCGTTCTTCTCGAAAAGTTCAATTGGCCTTACGTTTCTGCTCACTTTGAATGGCTTGCGCACGAATAACAATGCTATATCGTTAATCGGTATATCTTTCGATGTCACATAATGTTCCTCATGGACGTGCGCCCAAGAGATTGTATGAAGGGAGCCGCCATTTGTCGACATCCTAGAGCCAGCTCGGATCAGTAGCTCAGACTCGTCGACAACTATGCAATGGGCAGCTGTAAGGACCCATCTTCTTGAAATAATAACACCACCACAAAATGGCTTTCTCCTCCAGAGCAGAGCTACTTGATACGGTGCTTCTTGAATGCTTATCGGTATCCCATTGACGATACGAGTGGGATCGATACGTCTCTGATTTGCCATTCGCATATCGGACGGGAGATTCATGGTCGAGGGTTGAATGGCTGAAATAGACCAACGGAAATATTCAGATAAAAATCATCAAGGGTCGCAGGACGGATGGGTGACGAAATAAGACATTTGCCTATATCTCTTGATTAATATATATTTTTTTTATTTATTATACCCTCCTTCTATATCTCAGAGACTTAAGCTCAGTACCATAAGGGTTAATGGGGGAAGTGGGGGAGGGGTTGGGGGGGGTGAGGAGATATATCGATAGGAATTTTCTTAAGCCTGCCGGAGAATCGTATTGGAACAATCCTTGTTTTCCTCATTCTCTTTTTTCCTGCCCGATATAAACCCACCCCTATCAATATCCACCCCTTGTTTTCGTGACATATATCATATATTTATATTATATACATTTACGTACATTTTTTTTCACGAAAAATAATCCATACGACCGTTTTTCTAAATAAGGGATGAAAGTTAATTTTCGACAGGTGGATCCTCAACTTCAATGTAAACATACGAGGTATCCACCCCCTCACAGTGCTATACTCCGTACAACCCCGGTAAATATTTCACCCCTAAATCGATCCTACATTGTCCCCTTTAGTTTCATATATCCAAATATATCCAATCTAGCAAGGTACAATGTCACCTCTTACGATACGCCCATATAAATAAGTCATGGAACGAAAAGCGTCGGGACGCCGCACAGTAGCTGAAAGCTGATTCTACGAAATAACGATACCTAAAGCCACGGCGCTAAACTTAATTAAACGTCACAATAAGTCATCGGACCTGCATCAGTCAGTTCGAGAAAGCTTTAATCGAACATACCGATTGTACAATGCTCAGCAGGATTGCGGAAGCAATGATAATTTTTCTGACGTTAAAAACTGCCAGTAATGAAAATGACAGTTCAAAATTTCAATAAAGATCCACTCACAGTCCCGATAAATCTTCTATCGCGAGTGGCTTTCAACGTGCTTCATTATCCAGTCATGATAAGCAGCAACCTCGGTATAGACTCCAGGATATTCATCCGAACCGCAGGTAATTCCCCA
>JARQTH010000269.1:0-12214 GCA_030142595.1 Trachelus iudaicus
ACCACGCAGCCATGACCCGCGGAAATTCTTCATTCTGATTGGTGAATCTTAAATGCTTCCCATTTAAAAACTATTGCTAATTTTGGCAAACGGTTTGCGGGAGGGTACTCGGGGGACCCCCCGCCATCACCCACTTTCGGGTGTAAAAGTAATTCTGAGACACCCTGTATATATAAGCAAATACTACGACTACTTTATGAAATTATGACCGGCATATACGTAACTTACAATTTAAATCAGGGGGAGGGACCTCGGCAACCCGTTGTATTAATATGAGGGCCCGGTTATCGCAAAAATAATTTATACACCCTTCACAAGCGGCGGGTGCATACGGATGCATCACACTCACAGTGCAGCGCTCACACCGGCCCGCTTGCAGAACTATTTCTGGATCTAGTTTTAAGAAATGCATAACGTGGGCCGTGTACGCTGCCCTGTTTTCGGGTGGCTGCATCCGCATGCACCCGTAGCACAACTCTTCTCCCCCACCCCCTACATATAGGCACCCCAAACAGCACTGCCCTTCGTGGAAGGGGGCAAAGAAATCGTTCAAGGGGGGTTGGATGCCATCCAACAACGGCCCCTCGAACGGTCCCTCTACCCCCTCAGGCGGCGTATGAGGCTGTCTTGGCGCCATGATCTGTAAAATTGCAGTTTTTTAATAAATATGTTTAAATAAAATAAAAACCCGTGCAGGCTTAAAATGATTACACTTACCGGTTCCGTAAACTAGTGTCTAGACTGCCTGGTGGTGGTGTTGGTGGTGGTGGTGGTGATGTGGATCCTGTTCTGCAGCGTTTAGAAATAAGGGTAAAAGGTGACAGATACAGAATACATTTTTTTAAATGAAATGAAAACGTGTACTAACTTAACGCTGTTATACATACCACTTTTTTAATGCTTTTTAATCCGGTATAGACAAAATATGTAGTCCTTGTAGTGGACTCGTGGATCGTTTAAAAATAAAGGAAAAGATACCATATATACAAATTTTTTTTAAATCAAATAATATACTAAATAAATATATATGGTGTTATACATACCACTTTTTAAAATATTATACACTCTTTTCACTTCACTATATATTTTTTTTTACTGCTTCGACTGCTTGTCAGCAAGGTAATGACAGGATGCTGCGAGGACATCTCACAGGTAACCATCTTTTTCCCCACCATAGCACCAATTTTTAGCATAGTTTCAAATAAGAGATACATGTAAGTATGGGTGTATTTGCGCATCGTTCGCTAAATGGTCCAAAAGAAGGGTACCAGCGTTCCGACAGCTACGCGGAATGTGGAGGATCCATCCCAACCAAAATATTAGCGATTGGATATCCACCCATCGATAGCTAAAAGTATCGAAGAAAGACAATATGCACGGTGGTTCTGTGATATAAGCTATTTCTTTAAAAAACATATTCTACTTTTCCATGCTACCTCCTTAGGATAATTAAAAAAAGTGTTACCGACCGGGGGTCAATGCATAATTACCGACCGCTATAGGCCCCTGGGGACATGCAACACCGCTGCTACTACCTGGTTTCGGGACTTAGGATCGCATGGTGGGGTATTGCCGTCTGGCTGAGGGGTGGGGAGAGCAGGCCATATGGGCGAGGGGGTGACGTCACAGAGCGGTATGCCAGGGCCAGAGCGCTGTGCGCTCCATGACTCATAGGGGATAGTGGTGGATGCTTTGTTATGACGGCCAGGAGTGGCTTGTATCTACTCGTTTGATTTATACACTAACAGTCCACACCACTGCTTCGTGCTTCCGGTGCTCATTGCCGCTGGTTCCGGTCTTCTTCGGGCGTTCAGGCGTAGCCTTCGTCTTCCTCGTCCAAAGCTTTTCCTTCCTGCTCGCTTTCCGATCCCAGAAACACGTCCGCCGGGTCCAGTTCCTCGAGGTCAGGGTACCCCATCCTTGCCATCTTTTTCTCCACCATAAAGTGGCTTAAGGTTGTGCCTTGTGGGGCTAACCTGAGGTTCACCCAGCATGCTGAGTCCTCTGGGATCCTCCGTACGGCACTTGCGTAGAAGTAGCTCCTTTGGTTGAGCAGCTCCCATAACCACCTGCACGTTTTCTGGGCCCATCGTGCACCCTTGGGTGGGCGGCATCGGTCCAGTCCCACGTGGAAGGTGGTCGCTGGTATGTCCGCCAGGTTTTTCGAAATCGTGCATATCATACTCTGGTGTAGGTTGATATCTTCTCCCGTATCCACTAGGTGTACTAGTATCCTTTCTTCTTCTCTCACGATGATGGTGGCTCGTTCCCATCGTCCACAGTCCTCCATGAGGCATCCCATGCCTGGTCTGGTTGCTCCTGGTGGCATGTGATCCCGTGGTTCTTGTTCGGTTATGTAGAGAATTTTTTCTCTTTCTGCTTGGTCCTCTTTTATTCTGACCTAGAAGTTACTTGGCGTCAAATAGTGTGCCATAGTTACCTCCGTAGGTCCGTCTTTGAGCCTCGTTAGGTCGGGTATCTTTATCGTAGACATCTTCTTCGTTGCGGAGTATTCTTCGGGGCTCACTCACCCAAAAGGATGTTCCCTTCCTGGTTTCCTCTATTTATACCCTCGTGTTCCGGATATGCAGGGGGTGCTATGATTTGTTGCCAACTGTTGATCATTAACAGATGGATGCGCCGGGGA
Source organism: Trachelus iudaicus (assembly GCA_030142595.1). Lineage (NCBI taxonomy): Eukaryota > Metazoa > Arthropoda > Insecta > Hymenoptera > Cephidae > Trachelus > Trachelus iudaicus. Next base: position 2,648 of record JARQTH010000269.1, read on the forward strand.
TCCAATTTTTTACCGTTTGATCGTTTAATTCGGTTATATGAAAATCTTATTTGTGTCCCTTATATCGGCTTTCTTCTTCTTCTCCAAACAGTTCTCGGAATTTTTGTTGAAGCTTTCTCCTTTTTCTTTCGCTAGTATTGGAGTCCTACGTCCTCTTTTCTTGGTTGTTCAGCCTTGGTCCTGCCGGAATTTCCTTTTGCACCATGTTTCGCCACTTCCGCCGATTGTCGTGTTTCCGGTTTTCAGGGATGTCTATTTTTATTAACTTCCACTTATTGGGAATTTCGATCACTTTTAAATGCCACTTGATGCCCGTTGTTTTTAAATCCCTCGTTTTCGCTTGTCACCTCGGTAACTCCTTCTTTGCAACTGAGCTAATCCTCTGACAATGGCTAATCCCTAGGTGATGACGTAGGCCTTTCTTCTAGTAATCCGTGTCCTAGGTGAAGATGGCTCTGCCGTATTTTGATTGTCTATTTTTGCCATTTGGTGGCTGGCGATCGGTGGTAAAATGACAGGTGATTTGTAGTGTTTCAAGTTATTGCAATGAAACATTCCACGTTCCCGAGTTCGAGTTTCTGGATCTCCTAGTATATAAATGGCTTCGGCAATCTTTTTCAAGATCGTGTATGGTCCTTCGTAAAGTGCAAAGACTTTTGCGATGCATTTATTTGCTGGGTCCGATACATTACATGCTTTTATCAAGACCATGTCGCCTTCGTTGTATTCGGTGAGTTTGTGTTTATCATCGAATTTGGCTGCTCTTCGTTTGCCTTTCTTTCGAATGCGGTCTCGTGCTAGGCATAACTTCACCTCATGCTCTTTACTATCAGGTGGTGCCTTTGACTGTTTTCTCCCGATGTATTTTTCCCAGAGCCTTTTGGGTTGCTGGTTGAAATGTAATTCGATCGGAGTAAATCCAGTGGTATCATGATGGACTTCGTTGATGCACTCTTCTATTATGGGGACCCAGCTGATCCATGTGTTATGTTTTTTCTTGAGGAATGTCCTGAAGAAGCGTGACAGTTCCCGGTTCACTCGTTCGACGATGTTTCCTTGTGGATGGCGTATCGAGGAAAACACGGGTTGTATTTTTTCTTCTTTTAATTTATTCAACCAGTGGCTTGACGTGAATTGTGTCCCATGGTCGAACTGTATTTCTTCAGGTTTCCCATATTTGGGGATGTATTCCTCGAAGATTTTCTGAATGGTAAGTGGTGCTGTAGCTTATCTTAACGGATACAGCGCTACGATTTTGCTGAATGCATCGATTTTCACTAGGATGTGTTTAAATCCTCCCTTCGCTGTTGGAAGGGGCCCGAAGAAGTCCATTGATACCAATTCATGAGGTTCGGACGGAGTAATGTTTTGCATTGCTGCATAACTGGCGTGGTTGGGTACCTTGCATCTCTGGCAGGTGTCACAGGTTGCGAGGAGCTGGCGGATGTGGCGCAGCATCTTCGGGAAGCTGAACTCTTCTGCAATGATGGGGTACACCTTGTTTGGTCCTACATGTCCGTAGATTTCATGGAGTTCCCAAATCATTTTGCTAATTACGCGATGGGTAAAACAGTTTTCCAGGCATATTTTCCTACGCGTTTCTTCAGTAGCTGTTTTTCCAGGAGGTATCTCTTCTTCTGCTTATCCGGATTCTGCTGGAGTTTTTCCATGATCTCGGAGAGCTGGGGATCCTGTCTCTGGAGCTGACTGAGATTTCGTAGTGCTTCAATTAACTCATCCGAAGGATTTTGAGCTAATATCTCGGTAATGGTGATCTCGTGATGAGATTTTCTCCTTTCTTCTTCCTCATTGAATGGCAGGCGGCTTAGGACGTCCGCTACAGTTTTCTTCTTTCCTGGACAGTCCTCGATTTCTAAATCGTAGTCCTGAATTTGTAGAATCCATCTTGCCAATCATGCGTTTGGGAACCGACTGGTTTTCAAGAAGGTTAGTGCTTTATGATCCGTAATGATTTTGATATGTTGTCCATGTAGATACGTCCTGAATTTTTGGAGCGCCCAGATAATCGCTAATAATTCTTTTTCTGTAGTGTTATAATATAACATTTATTTATTAGCACGAAATCTAGTACGATCAATTAAAAAACATATCTACCTTATTATCAAACTAGTAAGAATATGAAAATGTAAATTGGCACACGTATAATTCAATTAAAACTCAAACAATATAAGCTAATTAAAATCCGATTTTCCGCAAAATTAAAGATTCACTTATTATTTAAACTCTCATAACCCATACAATCATGCATATCCCATACCTTACATTACTTGTTATGTTTTTTCACCGGATGTCCTCGTTATTCGTCTGGAAATTATAGGCGTTTCCTTCCTTGTTAATTTAGACAGCTTTCCTTTCTTGTTAATTTATACTTCAATTTCTTCTTCTCATATTTCTTTCGGGTGTATAAAGGCCCTTACGCTATTTTTAATGTACGAGAACAATATATATTAAAATATATCAAGACGAGATGGAAGGTATTAAAACTATCAGTACCTGCTATGTGGTTTCTTGGACGCTTCGCAGTCGAAAGGGACTGATTTGATAAAGGTATGCAAATATAATGGGTAATGAGAGGTGAGAGGGGGAGCTATACTAGCGAAATCTATTGATGATTTGTACTGCTAATATAGTATCGTTGGTCGGTATAGTGATTTCCACAGTGTAATAGCCGATTTCTGCTCCCTTCAGTGTTCGACTGGCGAACCCGATAACCTCGCCTTCACCTGCTTCGTTCCTCTGAAACAGGATCGCTCCTAAGGCGCAGTCGCTGGCATCCGTCTGGAGGTAGAATTGTTTGGTGAAGTCTGGGTGTTGTAAGATGACATCTTCGCAGAAAAGTGTTTTGACTTTCTGGAAGGCCTCTTGATGCTCTGAAGTCCAATTCCATCTCACTCCTTTCTTGACTAGTTTGAGGAGAGGTATGGTGTCTTCGGCATGTCTATTCGTGAATTTGGAGTAATAATTTATTAACCCCAAAAATCCTCGAAGTTGTTTTAGATTCCTGGATTCTGGAAACTTCTTGATTGCCTCTATTTTTTCAGGTTGAGGTTTCAATCCTTCAGTTGTTAGGATGTGTCCCAAGAAGGCAACTTCGTCTCTTAAAAATTTGGATTTGCTGAAGTTGATCGTCAGGTTATGTTCCTGCAGTTGCTTCAGCAATGCTTCGAGATGCTCCATGTGTTCCTCGAATGATTTGGAGGCGCATAGAATGTCATCTACGAAGTTGATGATGTTGTCCCCCAGTCCCCGTAAGTCGTAGTCCAATCCTCTTATTAGGCTAGCGCTACTGGTTTTCAGTCCGAATGATGTTACTTTAAATTCGTAACTTTTCCCTTTGTGTAGGAACGCGGTGTATTTTCTTGAATTTGAATGGAGTGGGATTTGCCAGAAACTACTGACTAAATCTAAACTCGTCATCGAGGAGTTCATTTAACTTACAGGCGTCAAGACACAATCTGACGGATCCATTCTTCTTGGTGACCGGTACAATCGGATTGACGTACGGGCTATCTGACCTTTGGATGATACCGTAATTTAGCATCCATTCAATTTCTTCATCGACGGCACTTCGCAGTTTCATTGGTATCGGGTAGGAGCGGTTGATGAATGGTTTTTCATCTGACACCTTCAGTTTGTCTTCGTAGATGGTCATTCTGCCAGGTCGCTTATTAAAAACGCAACGATATTTCCATATTATCTTCTTGAAGTGGTATAATTGACCCGGGCTTAGTTTTGTGCAGCCGGCAAGTTTCTCCTGGACTTCTTGCATAGTGATGCAGTCCTCTCTTTCCGTTTCTTCCTGTTTTATGGGGTTACATTCTGGATTCGAGTCCTTCGTGCTGGGTGGTTCCATTGGTTGAGCAAAGGAGATCGTCAGTCGTTCCTCCTTGTGGCTCAAGTATATTTTATTCTCTCGGAGGTCGATCTTCCCCTGGTATGCCCTTAGGAAGTCGATCCCGATTATGCAGGTTCTTATTAATTTCGGGATTACCATGAATATGGTGTCTAACCCTTCTCCTGCTATTTTCGTCTTGGCTAACATTTGTTTCCTTATTCGCACCGACTTGTGGGTTGTCGCATTTGTGACATACATCCCCACTATTGGAAGTGTATGACAGTCTCCGAAATTCTTGATGTGTTGATTAACAAATAATTCAGAGAGGGCAGTGACTTGACTTCCAGTGTCAATAAGTGCTTTTGTCTTGATTCCTTCGATGACGACGTCTATTTCTGGGCATTGCAGTGGTCGGCCGTCTTCTTGTGCTTCTTCCTCTTCTTCTTCGAAGATGTTATTGCACGTCAAGATATGTTCGGGTTCTAGCCAAGAGAACTGAATCATGTTCATTTCATTCATGTCCGGTGAGTTCTTTTCCAATGTCGTCGTATACGTTGTGGACTCGCTTCGGCATCTCTGGCTAGTGCGGGGCGCCTTAGTGGCCACAACGCTTTCTAGTTTTCCGAGGTCGTAGGCTTAGGGTGACGACTCTCCGGTGGATTCCTCCCCTGGATCCGTTTCATGGAGTACAGTTCGTTGCGGAGATCGCTGCTTTCCCTGTGTTCCTTCCTTCTGAATAGCGTTCGCTTGGGCGTAGCCTGCTCGGTTGTAGTTGTTATTCCGTCCTGGTGGATAATTTGGTTGAGGACGGTTATTTGGAGTGGATTATTGGTGGCGTTGTCTCGGTGGAGGATGAGTGTTCCGCGGAGGTGTCGTTGGAGACGTAATTGCTTCTCTCACGGTAGTCTTTCCCCTATTTGGCACTGGTTCGTTTAAACTATCTCTCTCCAGTTCATGTCGGGACGGACTCTCATATTTTTGGAGCAGCTCTGTGAACGCGTTTATATCGTTTTTCTGCTTTCCATGGATAATGAGGTTGAGCGTCTTGGAAAAGTGATCCGCGAGTTTGCTAATGATCTTCGTCGTTGACAGGGACGGCTCTAAATCTGTTGCCTCACTGAACATTTTCACGGCATATTCAGCTGCAGACATTTTGTGTTTCCCCGGGTTATATTTCCCGTGATGCAGATTTAAATCTATCTCCTGTTGGATGTCACTGTTCCAATACCTAGCCTTAAACCGTTCTTCGAATTCTTCTATCGCATCGATATTGTCCTCCTGAACTTGCCACCAATCTTGTGCTGTTCCATCTAGACTATTGCCCACGATGAAACGCAAATCTTCTTCTTGGGCTTGAGTTGCCCTCAAATAACTCGACATTTTCTTCAAGTACGCGAGTGGACGCTCTTGACTTGTACCTTTAAATGTCGGTGGTTTTATGGATATTGCATTAGGCCTCAAAAAGCTAATTCCTAAACTCTCGTTTGGCCTAATTGCTGTGACCTTTTGTCCTTCTCTAGGTGGAGTACCTCAGTGGACTTCGCGGTGTGAGATCCTCTCTATTTGTTCCCTGAGATCCTGTATAATGTGGACCAATTTGTGGTGTTTAATTTCTAGATCCGCGATGTCGATCCTTGCACTAGCTAGATCTACTTGTTGTCTTTGGTTCAGCTTCTTGGTGCTCCTGTCCTGATTTCTGCATTTCTGCTTGTATTAATTCTATCAGATTCCGCGGTAGTCTGTCATCTATGATTTTTCTAAGTTCATAGTTATCGCGTTCTAGATCACGTATCCTATGTCTTAATTCTATAAGCTCTTTTGTTGTGGCGTCAGGATCTACAGGACTTTGTGCGAGAATCTCCGCCAATTCTAATTCACTCTCTAAATTTACCCCTCTTGCCGGGTTTCTATTGATATTGTGTCTTGGATGTGTCTCCACGTGACTATCAATAATTATGTCTTCAGATTCTGCGAATCGTACGACGGGGTTTCTTCGATTTTCCTCCGTCGTTTCGAGTGCAGTACTGGCGAATAATGTCTCTGTTTCGTCCAGAGACCTATGAGTTTGATATCCTGTGTCTTAGGAATTTTGTTCCTTATTTTCGGCCATATCTAAAGTTTTCATTTGTTTTGATATTTAAGCCTTTTTAATTGCGCCAGCCCCACGTTGGGCGCCAATTGTAACGTTTTTCTTTAGTGCAATTTCGTACGCTCCTTATGAGTGTACGAAATGGGATGTAGGTAAGTGTTCGGGGCTGGCGTCTTTAAGAATGGAGGCGACACAGGAGTGTATGATAAAACAAAATAATAAAATTTTATTCAATGATCGATAAATGGTACAATAGTTTCGTAATCAATGTCAGTTCTCCAGTTACAATCAATTGTCGGCATTGTAGGAAAGGGATTGTCCAGGAGTCGTCCTATACTTGTTGTCTATTCCTATCTCACTCTAACCTGTCTGTGCGGTAGAGAGGGGATGCCTGTGTTGGTCTTTTAGCCCTAGTGGCACCTTGCCTATCTATTGGCTATGGCACTGCGTGCGACACAACTACTAACGGCGCGGATGATAGATCTAACAAAATGGCGCTAACTGAAGTTTCTGAGGTAGATCTCGGTGGTCTCCTCAGAACTTTGACAAATTTTCTCTACTGCTTGGCGTAGGCGGAATAGCGAAAGCTAATGTGCCTTAGCCGTCGACAAGACTATATACTTCGGTGATGACGCTATTGATGTGCTCTATCCCAGAGGGCTGAAGTCGAGCTCAAATACTTCCTACTGACTTTTACTGTGCGTTATCCTTTCGGATTTAAATTACGCTGACCGTGTCGATATTTATTGAAACACAAACTCTTTCAGATGATTCTTTGAATTGAAATCTATTATTTATTTAATTATAATGCTAGATTGATTAGCGAGAAGCGCTAATCCTCTATCGGATTTTGTTATTATTATTTCCCGCGGATCTACTTTCGGGAACCGTTGTCCATCTAGAGGCTGGTATTGCCACTAGCTGCGTGTCCTTGCCGTCCCGTTGTAACGGGTACGCTCTTAGTACAGGAGTACTGAGAGGTTGATCGTTTTGTCACGTTACAAAACATTTTCAACCATATCTTTATGGCCGGCAATTTAAAACAGTAGCAGACCATAAACCTTTAGTCTGGAATGATAACCTCAAAGATCCTTCTTCCAGACTTATGAAATTTAAATACAAGTTACAAGATTATGATTATCAAATAATTTATAAAAAGGGTAGTATGAACACAAATGCAGATGCACTCTCCCGCATACACTCAGTAGCATCCGGCAGCAAATCTGACGATAACGGTATGAACAATTTCTTAATGCCAACCTCGGTTATTCAATAGAATAATAAAAGAATATAAAATACCAAACATCAGGCAGTATCAAAGGGATCATTATCGAAGAAGCAACTGCATCAGTGCGGCTTAAAATCAATCGTACAGAATCTGGAGAAAGAGTATCAGAAAACAGGAGAAATTAATATCGTTACCGATAAGTCTACGAAAAAGATCATACTGATTACCTGCGAGAGTATAATAGATCCACTAGATGAAAAAGCAATATTATCCAGCTTGGTAAATCTAGAAAATTATCTGATCGCCAACAACAGCATAGTTATCTCATTTTGACCAATCGGTAATTCCGCCGAACAACTAATAGTAACGAAAATGATCAAATTCATATTCAAAGATACTCCAATCCCAATATACTTATTGAATTCCATTCCACAAGTCATTAGCGACATAGAAATGCAATTACAAATCATGAAAGAATTACATAATTCAAAGGTAGGAGGTCACAAAGGCTTTACTAAAATACTAAAATGAATACAACAGTTTTATAGCTGGACTTCTATGAAAAAGGATATTAAGGACTATGTATCTAAATGCGCAGAATGTCGAAAGCGAAAATTAGTTAGAGAAAAAACTAAAGCTCCAGTGATGATAATAGATACACCTGAAGAACCATTTGTTAAACTAGCAATAGATATCGTAAGACCTTTGTCAGAAACACAAAAAGGAAACAAATATATTTTAACTACATAAGATCAATTAACAAAATTTAGTACTGCGCATGCTCTCAAGGATACCAACAGCACAACAATAGCAGACACTCTTGTTAATAGCCATATTTGCTTATTCGGAGCACCGAAGGAAGTTCTATCAGATAAGGGTAGCAACATATCAGAAGAATTGATGAAAGAAATTGCCAAAATGTTTAAAATCAAACAAACTAAGACAAGCGTTTATCACACACAATCCAATGGTTCCCTAGAACGATCACACCATGTACTAGCCGAATACCTTAAACAATACGCCAATCAACTACACGATAATTAGGATTTATCAAGAGACTCGATCGAGTCTCGCGCCAAGTACAGGCAACCTGCCGTACAGGGCACGGCCCGCCGAGACTCTTTACTCGAAGCATCTCTTGTACCTGTGTTTCGACTCAAATATTTTATGAACGGCTGTATGTGAGAAAAGTTTTTTGACACATTCACCATAGGAATCAAGGGTTTTGAATTGATTGCCACCAAATTTAATACGATTAGTGTATGGGATCATGCCGCATTCACATGGCGAGCGAGATGATTTTATTTCAGGTCCGTCGTCGTCGTCGTCGTCATCGTCGTCGTCTTCGCACGTTCATCTACTTTTTTACACAACAGATGGTGCTGCCTGCTTTGCCTTCTTTACCTATTCATACTCTGGATGGTGTTGGCAATTTACGAATACACAACACAATCAATTACACTTTATACGTGAAGCTACTGCTCACACCGAATTTCCAGATAATATAAGAGTGCTTTCACAACAGTATAAAATAATTAAGTTTTTCATAGCATTCATGTGGAGCGCGCGTGTATGGGTGTACGTATGTTTGTGTTTCGATATAGTTTCTCGTATTTTAGGTGACAATTTTTAGGGATATAGGATGTCCAGGTGCTCCTCTCCGTAGTTTCCTATATCTAGGTGTCGGGCGTGGAAGTCCAGGGTGTCCAGGTGTTTCGCTCCGTAGTTTCCTATATCTAGGTATCGGGCGTGGAAGTCCAGGGTGTCCAGGTATTCCGCTCCGTAGTTTCCTATATCTAGGTATCGGGCGTGGAAGTCCAGGGTGTCCAGGTGTTCCGCTCCGTAGTTTCTTGTATTTAGGTGTCGGGCGTGGAAGTCCAGGGTGCTCAGATGTTCCGCTCCGTAGTTTCTTATATCTAGGTGCCGGGCGGGGATTTCCAGGGTGTCCAGATGTTCCTCTGCGTAGTTTCCTATATCTATGTGTCGGATGTGGAATCCAGGGTGTCTAGGTGTTCCGTTCAGTACTTTCCTGTATCTAAGTGTCGGGCGTGCGTATTCAGGGTGTCCAGGAAAGTGTGCAATGAGTGACGCTTTGGCGTTTCGCTCAAACCATAGTATCCTCTCTATTATTTGCGCAGCCTAAGGTATATCGTTAATCCAGGACACTTTCCTCTCTTACGTTCACCCCACGGCTTCAATAAGCTGGACACCATTAAAGACGTCTATATGCATATAATGTTACATTTTGTTTAATTTCTACATATCTTTATGCATTTCTAAAAAAATGGACTTACAAATTAAATTTATATGCAGTTAGACATTTTCGACAATGCAATATACTTTTTTGATTAGGGGCATCACAATGCAGTTACATTTTATATCTGTAAAGATATA
>JARQTH010000270.1:0-115580 GCA_030142595.1 Trachelus iudaicus
AAAGCAAGGGAAGAAAACTCAGAGTTCGTAGGTGCCTACGTTTCTGTTGATGCTTCGCTCTGATTGGTCAACTTTGAACTGCTCCCATTTAAAAACTAAGAGCTTCCGGACAGAACGAAGGTCATTTTCGTGACCAGTGATGTCTCCCGAACACCGCCATACCCCGTTGGTCAGGTAATTTCGGAACACCCTGTATATTACACGAGTAAGGTATAGTATTGTGTTTGAGTCAATGCGATGTCATTCCCTAATATTTTTCACGGCGGGTTACTCGCGTGATACTTTCACTCGTTCTAAATAAATCTTGTTATCCGTCACACGATTCTCTCAAGTGTCAATTAAGCTTCTGTTTAAGTGGTATCGGTCTTTTGGAATTTCTTGATTAATTAAATTTCGTTCGGACTCCTGACCTTTTTGAACTTTTTTTTAAAGATCGAACTTTATTTCTTTAATTTGCCTTATCCACTCGTTCTCTTAGCTAGGGATGAAAATGGCAGAGGCTCGGTGTCGAGGGTGCAGATATTAATTAACATCCATTTGTCTTATGCCTCTCGAGGATTTACGTGCTATTTGAAAATTGAGCGGCATATTGACTAATAGATTTTCTCGTTTTTAAGTAATTATTTAAGAAATCACTGGCTTAATGGAATTTTTAGTTTTAACATATACGCTTTTGGTTGTTAATTGTAATTTATATATAGGTATATATGGTTAGTAGGTGAATGCCATTTATTTGAAAGGTATTTTGACAGATGAATTACGTCTGGCGTTCTATAGTCTTGTGAACAATCACTTGTATATCTTTTTTGGGGGGTTGTCTTTCATATAAATTTATTTTTAACTTTTTCATTTTGCCTTTCGAAATTCTTCATCTTTTCAAATAACGCGAATGAATGGTGCTCCGTGGGCTTCTTTAAATACTTATCACTTTGATAATACTGACGAACAATGGATTCGCGTCGTTGCTACTCGTTATTATCTGTTCTTTGACTACAGCAATGTCATTAGAATCCATTTGATTTGAAAAATTCTCTCGATCAATTCAAATTTAGAAAACAGTGCGGGAGCTTTCGAGAGATTAATTGATTTTAGGTGGAAATAAAGTAAAAGATTACGTATGATACATTTGTCTTTGTCCCTTATATTTTTTTCCCACCCGTTGGACAGAAAGTTGAAAGGAACTTTGTAGTCACTTTCAAGTAGAGCTCCCGTTATATATTTTGACACGATCTGAAGTCGGGACTTCTACAGTTTGTAAATTGCTCGCATCTCTTGAATACACAATACGTACGAGGGTGCATGACCCAATGACAAGACACGATAAAATCTTCATACATAAATCCCCAATCTCTATAATATCGCCGTATAAAGTTAAAACAGAGAATAACGAATCGTATACAATAATACGAATTATTCCAGGTCATAAAGCATGAAAGCGAAATGCGAGGGAACTCCAGGTATTTTTTGGATTCCAGCACACGAGGTGCTGGTACTCGTAGTCATCGCTGGACACGAAGTTGGCATCTTATTTTACGTAACTGTCATCTTTTATTATTTTTTCGATTATCGACCAGAACTACTGGTAAAAACCGTCATGAGCTGTAGAACTATGCTGGATACCAAAGGTTTCACAACCTGCGCGGGGTCGGGGAGGGAGGGAATTGCCGAAGATTGTTGCTGTTTCTTCGGGGTCAAAGGGCAAGGGGCTGGTTCAGAAGGTCGTGCGAGATAACCGCCGGTTCTGGAAGAGATCCTACGCGATTTATCACGGACAAGAACCGTCGATGGTATTATGAGCTTCTAGGACCTTCTAGAATGTTCGAGAAGGTTCTCGATCGCTGGCGATATCTGGAATCGATGGTAAAACTCTTGGAATCCGAGGTAAAATTCCTAGAATCCGTCTTCGATTCGTGGAATCTGCGATCCTCGTGATCTCGCTCCTTGAAATCATGTGAGTTTACGTCGTAGATTCAGCATGGATGCGAACCTTCGAAGGCTCTCGAAGTGTCGGTAAACGTCGGTGCAGGAATCCTGGTAAAGAACTCGCCAACTTGTACTACATTCAGGTTCACCGAAGTCCCTAGGGAAGCCAGTTAATCATAAGGAATAGCAAAGCAGCCCGAAAGAGCATGAAGTTGTTCGCGTTTCAAGATATATCGACACGGATCAGCTAAGCTTTTTGGATCGATTGGTTCTAGAACATATTTGCATAGCCCAAGCCGTAACAACGAGGCGTCGGAAATATTTGCAGTTTGCGCAACGGCTGGAACGACTGAGAAGTTTATGTACACGGTACGAGCGACAGCGACCCGCAAGTTTGTAATCCATAAAGAGCCTCTAGCTATACGAGCTTTTTCAGGGAAAGGATTTCGATAGATGTTTGTGAGCGCTTGTGTCTTACCCCGAAGGCAAGATGATAAACTACGAGGAGAGAAACTAAGTGCTGTTGGCTGTTGTGACAAGAGTAAAAGTAATCACAGCGTGTTGATGTTGAGGAATCTTTTGGTGATCTCAGATGTCCAAAGGATGACAACAACACAGATCCTCTCTTGCTAGTCAGCATTCCACGTCATCCAGGACGATAATCCAAGCCGGATGGATGCTGCAATTTCATCCTGGATTTACGCTCAGCCTCCCCTCTGATATCTGATGGGATGAAGATTATGTTATTTTTATACGTTATCTATTTATTGTTTAGAGTGCGGGAATGTACGATTGCTCCTTCTCAAAGCGAATGGATCGATATGCCTTGTTCTTAGGGGGTTTTTATCACGTAGAATAATAATAATAATAAAAATGATTGTTGTCGAGGAACAGGAAGTTGAAGGTAGCTTTCATGATATATATAAATATATTATTTTTTAGAATTGTATCGTAATACCTCCGTACAATTATTATTATTATTTTGTTAAATACGGATTAGGCACAGTTCTTACGTAATCATCAAAATGGTATAATTCTTTCTGTTTCAGGTACTGTCCCGATTTTTCAAGGTATTGTAGCTCCAGGCGTCTCTTAGAATATCTTCATCATGCTCTCTTGTCTGTGCTTCGATTTAGGTATAATTTTTTGGGAATGCACAGTAGAGATACTTTGTCGCTCTCAGTTTTTAATAGACTTAATTTGAGTTTACGTTGAAAAATAAACTGTACGCTTCGCAAAGGCACGGAGTACTTGGAGCTCGTAGAATTTTGAAAAATTTTTGAGTCCTTGACCGATATTTTTTTTTTATTTACATGGGCGAGGAGGGTCTTTACGATACATTTTTACGTACGTGCTTTCAGACTGGCTGATCTGACGTTACAATCAGGGATAAATTCGTTTGATTTTTAATTTTCACTAACAACAATGCACGCGTAACGCTGAATGTGGCAGCTGCGATTATTTCATTAACTTTTTCAACGACCCGTAAAAAGAAAGACTGCACTTGTTTTCTATCTTACCGCCGCGCGTCGTGAAAATAAACGATCGCCGCTCATAGATCCAAGTCGATCGTTTGTTTTCCCATGAGAAATTATCGTCTCGGGTCCGGACTTTGTTTATTCTTATAAATGAGCGGTTCGAACATCCGTTTTTCGAACGAGTCACGAATACAGAATTCTAACAAACTAATTTCCCATGAAATCGAAAGTCATTAAGGGCTTTGGCCCTGTAATCGCGTTCGGGTTAATCTGATAGTAACAGGGAAATTGTCTATTGGGTATCACACGTGTTACCACACTATACAATATACAACGGGTGATCAAGTTGAAAATAGTCAGCGTATACAGTGCCGGCCAAAAGTAATTGCCACAGGGTAGTCCCGGTTAAACGTATTACACTGTGACTACGCTTTTGATCATAACTATGTAACGCGTGTGATTGGCATTATTTTGAACCCGGCCACCCGGTATAGTGTGGTACAGTCTGGTGTATTAGTAACAGCATAACACTACGTAGCATGCTATATTATAAATATTATATATACAGACAATGTGATTAAAGAATTTTTTTTTCAAAATACGAAGTTGGAAATAGTTTTTTAATTCGTATTCCATCTTCTTTGTCTTGGGTTTTGTTTAAGGAAATTTTAAGGGGTCACTTTCGCGAATGTTAAAGACAATGATCCAACCATTTGAGACTACCTCTAGAGACGACGTGAAACGGCGTATTTTAAACTTTTGGGAAACTGAGGGAGAAGCATGAATATTCATAAGTTCTTATTTATCGGGGCGGTGATAACTTTCAATTTTTTTAAAATTTTTAAAATGTTTTTTTCATCTACTTCCAATGTCGACCCTTATGAATATTCGAGGAAAATCGACTGCGGATATTGGAGAGCTTGAGGGACGATATTCATATAAGGGGGTTGGCACTACTTTTCTATGTACGCTTGTTAACTTTGTAAATTTCAGTGTAGAATTTGACGATCCCTTAACAAGTCATAGATTCATCCTCGATAGTATCTTTATAGCTACTCCTGCGATTTCCTATCGATAAACCACCATTTATGTTTTTGGTCTATCAGTTATCACCAATGGTAAAATATATATGACAATCCGAGCAAGTTTTTACAATCTGTAGGAGATAATTTAGTAACTAGGCTTAAATAGAATGTGAATCGCTTAAAGCGATTAGGTATTTTTTAATATTTTTTTAACATTTTTTATGTCCATAATATATACGGATATATTCACAAAGTATAAGTTAAGCTTCGTTTTCAACTCCTCTCACTGCACCCGTTAAAAGTGGAATTATCCAGGCTTTTTCGTATGACCAATAAAATGGACAAGTGGCCGTGGCCACGTGGTAGGTACTTTGCGGTTTAATCGTAAAGAATAATAAAAGTCTAACGACAGCGTTACAGCGTCTTCAGACTCCCAGCATCCTGAATAAAAATAACCAAGGCAATGGCGATAAAAGTTCGAAACCTCTATTGCCGCTAATGGCTACAATGCTGGCTGAATGTTTCGGATAATTTAATGTAGGCACATTTACTCGAATATATTTTATATCGTACCCTCGCTGTCGCTTTGACAAGCAATTACGAGAAGTTTCAAAAAAAGATCTGACAATTTAATTAATTTTTTTTTTACTATGCATACGTTATTTCGAAAACACAACCGAAAATTCGAGCCGATATCGTAACTTTGTTCATCGGATGTCAATATCGTGAATTTGTTCAAGCCCTTTTAATCATCCCTTCAGCACTTTTTACTTCGTGATTTATTTTCACCCTGTCAAGATTCGCCATTGTCATGTATCATCGATAACCGCTTGGCCTCAATGCCAATGTAAGCTTACGAATAAATTTTGCGTATAAATTTCGCGTATAAATTTCCGAGAGTTACGAAATGTTCAAAGTTAATTTTGCAAAATATATAATTAAAAAAAAAACAAGAAAAAAAAGTTTTCGAAGAAGCACTCGCAGCGTTCACACCGAATTGATGAATTGTAATGTATAGAAATTAAATTTAATAATAAATCATAAGGAGATAACGAGTGAGACGCTTGAGTCGAGATGATTTATTATATAAGAGAACATCGTGGAATTTTTTTAATATTTGTGAATCGGGTATCGATTTATACCAAGAAATGAAAAATACGTAAGAGTGGTTCTCGCGATCCTTCACGTTTATCCTTAGTTTTTCATGGTGATAACGCTAACGTGATATGAAGTCCTATACCTTCGACTCTTCTCTGAATTCGCAGATAGTATCCCGCAAATAGTACACGATGCCATAATCACGCGTTGGACGTTATTTTTACCAAATTGAATTTATCGCCATCCTTCCGAGAGATGGCAATAAAGTTCCTTCGGCTTTTCCGATACAGCGATACAGTACGTCTAGTAAAATATTTGATCATTGCTATAGCTTTTTAGTGCGACGCAACTACCATTGCCTGGATCTATGTTATGGCCATATCAGTTTATAGGGAAATTTCGTACGTTGGGACGCATTACTAATCCATTGTAACTGCTGGTACTGTTGTCTATACTGTCGTGGTAGAATCCTACGCTGTAAACATAACACTAGACGTATCCTTACTGCGATAAAGACACTCGGAGATAAGACATAAATTTACCCGAAATATAACGTTGTATTGTCAGCGATTTCTATTGCATTAAATATGACGCTGCTTAATTTTTTTTCGTTATGACGTAAAAATTGGACTTTTGATTAAACTGCTATTTTATTTTTTATCGACAATTGATTACAGTTAATCTACGACGTACGGTGTATAAGGTTTTTTATGCACGTTGAAAATTCATGGAAATGGGGGTCCTTAATCTTTTAATTACGAGAACCGACGTTTTTTGGGCTTATCCCTTGTATAAGGGGTGATAACACTTAATCCAAGAAAAATCCGACGATTTTTTCGGATATATTAGACAATAATTAAATCTTGGTACAGGAAAAATTTCAATATGATTTACCGTGTGGTTTTTGAGATATAACAAATCTGACTGGCAATATCCACTGTATAGATATACTCAGCCTATAGAACTGAGTATACTTAAAATTCAATATCTTCATTTTCGCACAATCAAAAGTTATAATTTTGAAATCGAACTTTGAGGTTATTCTTAGATTTTGAGTGATTTATTTTTGAATTGAAAATTTTGTATTTGTTTTTCGATGGTTTACTTTACCTTTGATTCCCTATTACTATTATGATTATTATCACGGGACCACCTTTAGGGTATATTCAAGTAAGTTATCGTTCTTTGATCTACTTTATCGACAGGAAAAGAGGCAAGAAAAGCATGAGATGGCAATTGGAGGAGATTAGAACGGCGAAAGTCACTTACTCAGTAAAAAAGATGATCGATATAAAATTTTGTCAGATAAAAATTTCTTATAGAGTTTTTTTGCAATAATTTTTATCATTTGATTTTTCATACTTTTTATAATGTTCTTTTGCCGGAAGTAAATATGCATAATCGTATCTCATATAATAAAACGTAAAAGCACTGTATATATCAGTGCCTTAGGAGGAATTTCTATTTCACTGAAATTCTGCATGGGCGTGTTATCAAGAAAAAGAAAGCTCACTGTATAACTTAAATAAAGCTTCACCTACGTCACATTAACAAATCCAGATACAACGGAAGTCCCATAAATACTGATGACTGACTGTTTGTTTCCTTCTGTCATTCGACTTGAATGAAAAGCTTTGAGATTACATTTCAAAGCTTTCAAGCTTATATTGAACTTTCGATCTCAAAGTTACTTCTGAACATCTAGCATTACTAGGGAACCAGTGAGCTATCAGAAACTTGTTATAGTACTACGGAACAAGTTTGAAAAGTAACCCCTCACCTACGCAATTTCTAACGACGATTGAGAAGTTCATTCCCAAGCGACACGATTTCTGAGAAAATAGCACAGACCATGGTGAAAGGACCCTCGATAGATTAGAGGAACAAAAAGGGTGACGAAAAAGTATGCACACCCCATATGATATTGGACAGCTATTTTTAATTGGCGTTTAAAAAAAAAATTATTGCATCGTCAATTCCAAGTATAGTGAAAAAATTGAATATTTTTTTTTTCTGTAGTTCCTTAAACTTTTGCAAATCTTTGTCATTCTTCAGAAATGTAATTCAATTTCATGTCCACAACCTTATACGTCTTTACAGGATTCGATGGGTATCGAAAACACTTGTTGATAACAAGTATACGTTTAGGGGGTGTATATATGCGTATTGTCACAATACTATTTTATTCCAAATAGATTATCTAAATTTTTCGAAATCCTTCATTCGATCGCGCATAATCATATTCGCATTGAATTTTTATTATTATACACTAGATAGCTCGTTAATTTGTTTCGTTACTATTGAGCCGTAAGATTTGAAAAACTACAAAAATTTATTTTCACTCCCCGTATATCACACGTGGGCATCTGTTTCCTTCATCACGTTGAATTAAACGAAATTCCTGGCATCCCTGGTGAGGAGAGGGTGAAATCTATACGAGGAAGTTGGTCATTTGTACCAAAAAAATTTGGGCTCTCAGAGACCCGCCTTTTCGTGAATGGAATGCGAATCTTCACGTAGCCTACCTAAATCCCACGGGAATCATCAATAAAATTCCTAGGGACTCCAATTCGCTCTCTATAGGGTGACTCGAAAAGTTCCCTCTATGGGATTCAGTGCCAATATTACATTTCATCGCGTTACTTGTCATTGAGACATCTATAGGATGTTGACTTTTCCCCTTTTCTCCCCCATTTCATTCTTGTAGCCAGTTTCTTCATTTCTTTTATTGCCGCTCTTAGATTTAGCGCAATCAATAATTTTATCATCCTATATACGTCATCCCGTTGGTTCGTACTAATTTTTTTAATATACTACCTCGCCTTTGGTTGTATTACGTAATTTTGTGTACTAATTAATTTTTTTCTTCTTTCACAGTGTCACTAATTACTTCGTGGTCAATCTCTCCGTGGCTGACCTTCTCGTCACGATGATTTGTATGCCCATGGCTGTTAGCCAAGCTGTGTCCATCACTTGGGTCTACGGAGAGATCATGTGTAAACTGTTCTTCTATCTACAAGGTGAACCTAAACAAAGATAATTAATTTTATCGGATCAGTAGAATTTGGATTTCTTTTTTTTTCACCAGGCCATTTGCGAAATTCCAATAATATTTATTAAGGCAAAGTCTCATTTCCTGTTGGTCTGGCAAACCGCCATCTTTAACATCCGATATATTACGGAACATTTTCCTCAGGAATTTTTGCCCGAATTCACTTGCTCTTTGTCCTTTGACCTTTTTCCCCTTCGATTTTGACCCTTTCATTAACATCCTCACGTTACCTCGATATTGATATAATAATATAGATATATACTCCAATGGCGACTCGTCGTTAACCAATGCTAAATGTATGTTGTTGCAGTATTGGTATATACTATACCACATTGAGAGGACTCTTATACCCTGTAAGCCCTAAGGAATTTGGCCCCTCGATATCGTAGCTGTATTGACAGATGAGGACACTCAAATCATAGTGACAGTACGATAAAGTAATTGGTTTAGCATTAATCAATATAACAGCTATCTTCCCTACATTGAATTCCTTGTGTGCAATTATATTAGGGTAAATTTCATAAGGAAAGAATATAATGGGAATTCCTGAAAGTCTATGATAAAATCAATAACGTCATGTCCGTGCACAGATGAAAATATATATTTTCGATTTACTTATTGAAATTTGGGTATATCACATGAATAGGTAGTTTTCAAGAATTTTTTTATATTTTTGTGCGTTTTTTTTAACTTCTACTCTAATTTTATTTGCGCCTGGGCTTAATAATTCTGCGGACGATTCACTTTGCTGATGAAGCCAAATTGAAGTGTCGGTACACTTCTCTGTTCGGTGACCTTATCTTCCAGGGTGGACGAGAGTACAAACTGCCCTTACGAAAGACATCACTTTCTTCTAGTTTAACGTGCTTGGAATAAGGGATGCAGAGACCCCTGTAATTTCACAATAAAGTTAAAAGCACGAGACGTTTTTGGGGAAAATGAATGACACTTTTGGTCCACGAGGGAGACTCGGAGCTGGAGTAGAAATATCACTCCCGGAATTTCAAATATAATTTTACAAAACCACCCTCGCCGACAATACCGCCGAATGAATTTCTTATCATTATTCATGGCGATTAAAATGAATTTTTGAAATTTTTCGTCATGTCAAAATCACATGGCACACGGGTAACACCACTTTCGTAAGCATTTACTCTCCTCTGCCTCTTTTTGCAAAAGGAACCTTTACTTTATTTCGAATTTTTCAACGTCCGTCACTTCCTCTCGTAATCGCGACCCTTGACCCGTGGAAATTCTTGGACTGGAAAATGTAACAATTTGTAATGAATATTATATACGTATATACTATATTGGTAAATAAATTATTTTTGAAAAAATTGCACGTTATATATGTGCAATATATTCTACAGGTGTTGCAGTCGCCGCGTCAGTCTTCACCATCACTGCCATGAGCATCGACAGATACTTGGCCATTAGGAGTCCTATAGCCTTTAGGCGGGTTTTCAACAGACGAAGCACGATTCTGGTAATTGCGGCGCTATGGATCGTGGCACTGAGTATTTTCGCACCGATACTGAAAGCAGTGAGTATTCCGTACCTTTTACGAATAAATATCATAAGATATTATTCGTTGATTTTACGTGTCATATCGACGATAGCAATCAGTTGGAAATAACGCTTGATTTATTTTTCAATTTTGTTTCTTGAGCCCATTGAGAATAGGTTCAAATCCTTCGAGAATGTTATTTCCAGCATGTTCACTATTTTTTTTCCCATAAACTTTCATTCTTATCCGAAAACTGTCAAACGTGTAGATTTTCGTCCGAGTACAATAGATCGTATACAAAAGTTCTTTTCAAAGTATAAATAAGCAGCTGCAAACAATTTTAAAGTACACACACACACGCGCGCAATAAATCTGACTTATTTTATCGCAAGAATATCTTTTTACTTGTAAAGAAGAAATTTTTTTGCATTTCGTTAATGTTTTGCCGCCTCTCATATTTTTAGCGAGATCAAGAAAATGTAACTTTGTCCGTTTGGCCAAATTTATGTATAGACAGTTTTTTTTTTACTTCACTCTTTATTTATTTATTTCACTCTTTATTTGCTGCGATATTGGTATTTCTATGTAACGACGTCGCATTCCGTATTGCGATATTAGTTTTATATTCAAGGTATTCTATTACTTTATGTACCGTAAGGAGACGGACTCTTGGAGATTGAATTTATCGCCCAGCTTGACTTCAGAATGTAATAGATGATAGGAGGAAATGTGGGTGGACATGCTAAGTAACATGACAGTCGCGAGGAATTGTATCCGTCAAGATGAATAACGGATTGATATGGGACTGAGTGGTTTTAACGTTCTTTATCTATAGGTTACTCTGCAAAGCCCCATGAAGGATCTAGACAACATAACACTGGGTGGTGATCTAACTGGAGACGACGAGGGCGTCCAGATCGAGAAACTCGCGTTCTACATCTGCTCCGAAGATTTCAAGCCTTTAGGAATTCACGCCCATATATTTGGCGCCGCCTGCTTCGTTCTAGTTTACGCAATTCCTGGTGAGGATGATAAAGTGACGTATGAGAAAATATTTTAAAAATTCTTTAAAAATTAATATCACACTATAGAATGAGTCGCGCGAGTCTCACTTCTTTCGGATTTAGTGTATCCATAAAGCCATTTTATTTTACTTTTTCGTTGCGTTATTTCAGGCTTCATCGTTATCCTGGCTTACTCGATGATGGGACGAACTCTTTGCGCCAGGAAGCCACCGTTTGACTGCGACAGTATTGAAGGCAGCGCAAGTTCGCAACAGGTTGACTAAAAATATACTTGATTAATTACAAGCGATATGGAATCGATTGACCTTTCGAGAATGATTATAGGGATGATAGGACAGAGGGACACAGAGAGGTAAGGAGGGTATAGAAGGGGAGTGAAGGATTGCAGCTTTACGATTCATTAGGGTGCATTCACAGTCTACGACGTTGCTAGTTGTATTCTAAATCAACGTCGGTAATGGGGTAGAAAAACCTTCGACCTCATTGTATAATTGAACGTGTGTAAATTTGGTTTAGATTAGTCTATGGCTTTAGCTGGGTCGACCCATGTCTTGTGTAGGAATGTCAAAATATCATTACGAACTGTACCGACTAGTCACTCCAGTCTAGTTCTGTCTTGGAGAGACAGTTGCGTTAATTAAAGGCTCGTTAGGCCGCATTCACATGACTTAGAAAGCTTTCTAAGCTCTATTAGCGCTGTCACTTTACATAACAGTGGTGGAATAAATCGTTTTTCTAACAGTCGGTAACACCGATATTGTATTAACACTGGATCACTGCGTTGCTATGGAATTATATTTAATTATCGTTCTCGCCTTAAGTCTCGTTCAAGATTGGTTTCTGTTTAACTTATCGCAAAGTTTAAAGCAGACTTCCCGTGTCTGATTATACTCTGCAACTGGAAAGAATCTCACTGTCTTTTAAACCAGCTGGGAGTAAACTTTCTCACAGCATTCAAGTAATTGCATTTTTCTACAGTACAAGTTTTTCAATGCTCACTTGAATTTGACTTGAAATTTATATTTTATATTTGGAATTAAAAAAAAGGAAAATCTTTTTTTCTCGAGTTACAATCTTGCATCTGCACTTTTATTACGTGTCTGTAAAAGTGTCGAATTTCTTGAATAATTATTAAATTTCTAATATACCATTTCGTTGGTTCGCTGTCAATTCAATTAAATTCACTCTTAGCGATGAAATTCGAACTTACTCTGTTGTCTCGTTAATTCAATTCTCATCTTTCAGGGTTTTCGTTTGGTGCGCGAGAGAAGACGAGTAGCATGGATTTTACTACTACTTGCAGTACTATTTGCGTTATGTTGGCTGCCCTACAATGTTCTGAGATTACTGCTAGATCTAGGAGTTCTCAGTAAGTAAAGACCAATAGGAACGTAAAAAATAAATATAATTAATATATCTCAATAGAAAGGTTACGTAAGTTTCTATACGATAATGGATTTTCAGTCAGTCTTAATGTCCAACAAGTTATTACCAGGCGATGCAATTCCACTTTAAAAGTTTAACAAAAGATTTCTAGAGTCAGTTACTGAACGTGACATTTTTTTTTCATCTGTTTCAAGGTGAAGGACGAACAATATCGGACGTCCTCTCGTATTGCCTCTTCCTTGGTCATGCGAACAGTGCTTTGAATCCTATCGTATACTGCTTCATGACCCGCAATTTTCGCCGAAGCGTATCCGAGATCCTTTGTCGCAGTCCACACGGGTTGGCGCGCCGGAAACCCCATCGAAAAGTAAGTGTCGACTCTGATTACACGACATAAATAATTTCAGAGAGATGGATTGGGTTGGTTCTTGATGGGAAATATGAGGCAATTAGGTGCCGTATAAAGGCTGAACCCTTGACGAGCAAAGGATCAAGAAATTGAGTCAGGTGACAAATGAATTTTGAGGTAATGAATATTTTGGGAAACTTCAAGGTGCGTAGTATAAGTTTGATAATAGGTTAAAATTTGAAAGTACCTATTTATTACATTAGTAATAATAATGAGGGTCGTCGAATGCTTTTGTATTATTTTATTGTTACATAAGTCACATTTTTCTGATTAATCGTGCTTTTAAGCACAATAACGAGATTTAAAAAAGGATAAATAAATGGAATATATTGGGTGAGCCAAACTAAAGCATGTGACGTTTCTCGTATTTTTACAGTCATCCATCACTCGGCGTTTAATTTGCCTAAAACGTGCCAGAGAACAATCTTCTAGTACTTTTTTGCCGAGAGAGAAAAACCCAGGGCAGATGGCCTAGGCAATGATCGAATACCCTTGCTGATCTGCTTCGTGAAAATCTCTGAAACTTCATCAAATCCCGAGAATATAGCCTATTCATGTTTTTTTTTTTGAGAAGGTTTCCTTCGCCTGAATGTAGAGGATTTATTTGATAACGCCTGGTGGTTCAGAAATTCTTTGGATATTGCGCAGTTACCCTTCATCTCGATACAACGTGGCCCAGCTAGTAGCTTCCTAGAACGTCGTGCCTTTGGCAGCTATTGTATTTTATTGGGTTGGCCAGAAAGTAATTGCGCTTTTTTTATAATAAATTGACATAAATGTCTCTTAAAAAAACGCAATGACTGTTTGGCCGACCCAATACAATAATTTATTTGTCAGAGTGTACGATTAAGAAAAAATCTAACTGCACGATTGTTGCCAGGACCATTGTTAAGTTATATTTTTCCGCAAGAGAACAAGTTTTCTAAATAAATTTTCAGTTTTTTTACTTGTTACTTATGTTTAAATACCAGGGAAAAAATCTCGACAATGGAAGTACCACTGGAGAAGAAATTTTTCGTCCCAACAAATTGTTATTATATGTTCTCTGACTTCAGCATTCGTTCGCGCGTTATCATAAAGCTTATCATTAACCAAAAGTGACTTGAAGTATATGTAAATACTCTTGAAGACTTTTATGTTGCAGGTTACGTTAATTCTTTCAAAAATTCAATAACAATGTCATCTTATAACCATAGAAAAAGCTAAATCCAGATTTTACACTTCCCTCCCCCTTGTCTCTTGAGTCAGATAAGAGATACATCTTTTTCCAACGGCCGCCAGTAAAAGTCGACAGTCCAACGAAAAGCCAGAGACATATTATTTTTACAAAATTACGACTCAAACAAATAGTCGAGCGTTTCCCAGTATATTAAGGTAACGCACCATTTATTTCCTTTTGTCAATCACAATCTAGCGCCTCGTACTTAATTCGACGCAAGATTTTCTTTAACAACAAATATAAGTTTACAGTGTTGAACTTTTCAAAGGAATCCTGCTTCCCATCTCCGTATCTCAGCACGTTACAAGATCCATAGGGATCTCCGCGAACTTAAACCTATTAGGAAAATGACAAATTACGATAGAGACCATAGACAAATATTTCACTCAGTCCTGATCGAAATTGATGCTCTGTGTACACTGAGTTACAGTCACGGCCATGAGAATTCCAAAGAGCGAATAAATAAACACACTTTTATTTCACTCACGTCTCACCGTAACGACTTCCAGTAGCAGACGGGAGAGACCGTGATCTCGTTTTATATATATCCTAACCTGATATCGACCGAGCGTCTACTATACCTGTGTATTGAAGTAGGTGAGAAATGAACATACGGCTACGTAATATCTTTGACTGTATATAAACATACGAAACATATCTCATGTCCTGTGCCTCGCGATACTGATATGAAGAAAAAAATCTATATATACCATTTCAATAGATAAAGTCCATTTGCCGGTGCTCGCGGCAACCAGACTCGCGTGACACCATATCAAAGAAGATTCTCAGTCTATTTACCTGTTGAGCTAACGGTAATACGTCACTTACAGAGGCACCTCAGCTACTTCCGACCTTTCCCGTCCCTTCCGTCGTGTTCAAACACGAAATTCACGTTAGATGTACCATCCAATTTATTTACGAATTCAATCTTCGATACTCACGAATTCACCGAGAACATAATTCTCCTACTAAAATATACCCGAGAACCGTAACCCTTTTTATCTGCTATCCTCGCATCGCGTAAACTTTTTCGCCCTCTTCGTAATCTTTTATTTTCCTTATACCTCGAAAGCAGCATATACGTATATACATATGTATTCAACGCAGACGACCAAACTTTTCCGATCCTTTTTTTTTACGTCTCATTCTTTTAACCCAGTTTCTTTGAAAGTCACGGTCAGTCTCTCTCATCCAATTAATATCATCATCCCTACGGCCCTACTTTCTGGTGATAGCTGACGCACACGAAAAGCTCTTATAACCAAGTTCCGGGTTCTGCTACTACCTTGGGTATCTAATTATCCAAATCGCTTCGTAATCAAGGTATGATTGATTAAAGCCATAATTAGCCTCTATAAATAGACTCCTTGGAAAGTTTCAATTTCTGACGAGGTCAGCGTTGGAAAAATGTGATCGTTATTCAGACGATCCCAGTTTACATGGTTGCCTATGGAAACCGTGTATAGTATACGGAAAAGTTAAAACAGTAATGGTTACTAGTCTGGTTAGCAGAAAATTCCAGGATGCAGATCGAGTAAGACTTGCCTTCTGAACTAACCTTAAGAAATGGTTCCCGTTTCTTCCCTGGATTTTCGTTTCGATAGTTCGATGTTGTATAAAATAATTTCAAGTAGCTTTTAGAGCGAAACTCCCTAGTTTTTAGATTTTTATTAATGTCTCCCGAACCCAGGACTCCGCCGCGTAAGAGGTGTCCTTAGGAGACAGCGGTATAACTCTGATTATACCTGGCGTCCAGTAAATTGAGTATTTTATTAATTATTTCTGGTGGTGCCATTTATTTGCACGACATCGTAAAAAGGGGAATAATCTGGGATATTGATTGGCCCTTAATATTTTACTTCATGAACAACATAGATTTTCTTCTAACCTAAATAATAAACGAAAGACAGAACAAAATACTGGAGATGCCCCCTTTAATTAACGAGCATCATCATCCCCCGGTATCGGGTCCGGTGTAGCTTAATTTATTTACAACCCTCTATATTTATTCTCCCTTAGAATTGTACACGCAGATCAGATGCTCAACGGGATATCCACTTTGCTTATTTATTGGATGCGATTCCCATTACGTTTCTTTACCACAGCTACAAATACGTGTTATATATGTACTGTGTATTACGTGCCCTATACACCTACAAGGATACTTTGAGGTTTTAACTCGAATCCCAATTTACTCATTATAACAGTTATACCCCCCTTTAATATTTATATATCCATTCATATTTTGGCTAAACGAAAAAAATTTTATATGCATCAGTCGTAAAACGTCTTAAACTTGATCTGCTAAATTTATGTAAAATGGAAATTACCAGTCGTTACTTCACGCTGTTCGTGTTACGATGGTAATAATTTTTTATTCATCTACATCAATCTGAATTTTTTGTGGCGCGTTGCGCAATCTTACGCGGATTTATACGATTTTCGTGAATCTTATTAAATAAGATTTGGATGGAAACGAGAGCAATCGGGTCGATTAGCTTTTTCGAAAATGTATAAGGAATAAAACGAAGAAATCGTTATAGAAGTGGCCATAATAGTCGGCGCTTTTGATGGTCGATAATAAAGATTTCTGTATCGTGATACGATGGAGCCATAAACAGTTTTATTTTGCTTTTACGACAAAGACACGCGTGGATCCGTCCTGCGAACTTGCGAATAACATGATTTTGCGACTTTAGCCAATTTGCGGATTATTTTCGATAGGTTGCACAAAATATCATAGTAAATTTATACGAGCGAATTAATCGGATCATGAGAGTTTAGTGGGATTACTTGCTTAGACGTTGTATACGATTTTAGAGACCCGTTAACACAGTGGAAATTTTGGGACTGTATATAGCTACGAGCTGTTATCTAGGAAGCCACGTAAGTAAATAAGTAAAATAAGTAAAATTCTACGTGACGAATATTCGCTGTCTACTAAATAAAAATTCTGTCATATCGTAAATCAAAAGATGTAAATATATTTATTTTATTAGTTGTCTATAGGACGTTTATTAAAATCGAAATTGGTATACGGATCTAGATCGTACACGTAACTTGAGAAAAAAAATTGTCCATTTCCAGCCTGACGTCCTTTTCTACGTATAACGTAATTCGCATTGAAATATCCATGAACGAAATCCAAAGTGAGTGCCCCCGTGGGTCTCTTTCATCTTGCACGGTTCCTCAGGGAAGTGCGGGAAATTCAGTTATCACTTTGGTAAATCGAACGAATAATTCACGAAGTGCCCAAAGTCATCTTTCATAAATGGTATTTGAGACCGAGCCAAGTGAATATAGTATTACAATGGCACTTGCAATGGTAAATTTGAGTTGAAAAATATCTTAAGGAATTTGATTATCGTGAAAAATGATGTAAAAAAATTACGTAATAAATGAACATGTATATCGATATAGAATTTTTCCAAGCTTATCAATTGTGAAAGTTTGGCGTGTTAGACCAGCTCAGGATCTCGATGATGGGTGTAGGTCGGGAGACCTCGGTCGTAGAGTCCAGAACAGTCGGTGCTGTTGGAGTGGGTGTGTTGTGGTTCCAGACTTTGGGGGCGGCTGCGGGCGTCTGCGGCGGCTGCAGCGGAGGGCCCCGTGTCCTGGGCCCGATCCCCGGGGTTCCCACTCCAGGAGAAGCCCACGGAGTACTGGCTCTGCAGAGGACCGCAACGTCGAGCAGCGGCTATGACAGCTTCTACAGCCGGCACAGTCCCCATCGGCGATGCTACATGCTCAAGGCCCTACCCCTGGCCCAGCAATCTCCCGTCCAGGGAATCTGCCCTCCGGGGACCGGGCCGACGACCGCGAATGGATGCGCGGGCCCAATTCGCAGCCACAGCAGTCATAGCAGCCACAGCATCCACAGTGCGGCGAGTACCTCGCATTCGCACAGCCACGTGCACGGGAATGGTAAACAGATCACCACGCAGATCACGGATTCTCGTCGCTACACTTAGAGGACGACATACTTTTTTTATCTCTACGACGATCTTGTTCGCCCCTCTTGCAAGAGGCTTCTCAAAGGCAAGGTGGCATTTCAGCCAGTCTCATGGGTCGCCAGTCACAATTTCTGCCACTCCTCGACGAACAGTCACTGTCATTTTTTCTTTTTTCTTCTAATTGTCACCAACATTTCTCTCACCTCCGAATTAATTAGACGTTTAGACGAATTAGTTATGACGTAGATTTTTTTAATTTTTACTTTTCATCTAGACTTACGTGGATGCCATATCTTTTACTCTTAAACGTCGATCGACCTTCGTTATTATACTGTGTGTACATTCCTTGTTATACAATCCCCTAAGACTATCTAGATCCCCAACGCCCATAATGTTTCCCTTAATTAATTTTCATCCTTTTTAGGGGGGGGGGAGGGGGATTTGCTACTCATTAACATTGTTTGACGCTTAGGTTTTTGGGCTAAATCATTGTTTGTCGAAACAAATTTCCTACAGAACGTCTAGTACGTTACAGTACAATATACATATAGTACGACATGCGGTATGTTATATAAAGAGTGGATATATTATATCATTTTAGCAACGTTTATCAACGGTACAGGTAATTAAGGGCTGTAATAAAATTTAGCAGCCTCATCCAATGGGAATTTCAAGAAAATTCTCTTTAACCTTACGTGTTAGGTATCAAGCACTCGTTTAAAAACAACAATTCAACATTTGCATGAGCCAATGAGGAAGTACTGTTTAAAATAACTCTGTTGTAAAATACCCTTTTTAAAAAAATTTCTGGTTAAAAAGTTTTGATCTTGCAACCTTAGGTTGGTTGTAAAGCCCAAAATAGCCTTTAAAGATTTTCTTTTTATATCAATCCTCTCTCTCTCTGTCTCTCTCTTTCTCCGTTTATACTTTTATTTTTATATTCAGATCAATCCACACTCGATTGAATTACGATATTCATATTTGCAGAATCTCGCCTACACGAAGGTCGTCTACAGGAGTAACCAAAAGTCGCAGCCGTCCACGGGCCAACAACCAATCACGAATCAGCCTGCGACGACCCTTCTCAACTCTGCTCAGACAACCGTCACAAATTATCCCAGGAGGATCCAGGTCTGTCAGAGAGTTTCGTTCGATGACAGATCCACGAAGACGTGAGAGAGAAAGATGTCACGGTACCATCTGCATGAATATCACGAAAGCAGTATTCAAGTGTCAGGACACTTTATTAGAATAAGATAGACAAGTATGCAGATATATTTTTATCTGCTTGTTCAAAACTGAATCTGAACTTTGAAAAACACAAATATGAGTGATGGGCAGCATTAACGACTGCAGAACAAATGATGGCGTGTGTGAAAATATTATTTGCGATAGCACGCTCTTATCTAAAGTAAAGAAAAGGATTTGGAAAAAATAAGAGGGAAAGATCGTCCTTGGATGATGATTCCTTTTTTATTTCCCTCCCTTGTAGAAACATTATTTTAATATGATAAAACGATGCAAATTGAACGATCTTACGTTTCGCCGCATAAGTTTAAGATAAACGACTTTGACAACCAGCGGGGATTATCACTCGCTTTTCAAACGGTAAATCGATTTTGAACGAAATTTCATTTACTCTTATACTCACAATCAGATAAATGTCGAATAACAGTCACGTATTGGTAATACAATAAAAAATGGCAATTTCGCAAAATTACAGTCACGTGTGTCAAATGATGTTTTATAACTGTCATCCTTGCGTAGGAAACTGTGACGTTGCTGATACGTAAGATTTTATTTTGTGATCGATGGAAAATCAGCAATGCCAAGGGGAAAACGTTATTTTTGAGCTTCAGTCAGCTATGAGTGTTCCATGTATTTTCTCTGAGTATATTTATTTATTTCCTTTTTTTCTTTTGTAAATATTTATATATTTAATGGATTCTCGACAGGTCAACGACTGTTTGAGATGAAAATTAAATTAGGATGTACGAAGGAGGTGAACAAACAAAAATGTGAAGAGGGGCATGCTGTGAGCGCCAGAGCGAAACATTTGACATTAGTTAAATCATGAATTTTTTCGAGGTTTTAATATCGTCGCGTATACGAAATTAGAGTTCAACAGATGAACGACGAGGGAGAAATAAACAGTTACGACTAATATATAAAATAGGGTAAAAGCGAATCGATGTACCTAAAATTGTCTGTAATATTTGTTAAAGGAAGTGCAAGAAAAAACACTAAGAGAGATCGATGTTGTAACGTGATTGACGTGTATTTTTTAATAAATAATATACGAAATCTAATCGGTCAGATTTAACCATCGTTTTTCTTGTACGTGGAATTTATATTTTGTACTTAATTCTCTCACTGAATCTACAAGGTACTTTTGTCATAATGAAATCATTTTTTTTTCCGTTTCCCCAACTTCTCCGCTGATGCTTTTTACAAAATTGATAAGGATCGCTTCACTTTAAGGAAGTTCATCGCTCTCAGGCGTTTTAAACCAGGAGGGGATTCATAACTGATTCGCAAAACCTTTTCCCCAAGTCGAATACTTTTTAGAACACCGAGAACCTTTCTTTTCGACGTGTTCTATTTTAGCTAGTGATTCATACAAGAAAATCACTTTCGTTGGCATGCCTACCATTGGGGCCTAACAAATTAGATTTTCAGTTAGACTTAATACATCTAGAAGAGACATTTGGCTTTAGACACAAGCTTTACATAATGACATAATTTTTACTATATGGTGTACAATTTTTAACTATGACCAACCAGTCTTTCTAAGGGATTACCCACCTGAATCAATTCTTAATTTAATAATGCTTCCAACCGAATCACGTGATCTGAACGTATATCATGATCAACAGATCTCTTCTGAAAATATCCTCCTTATTATTGAGGTTATTTGACTCGCCAGGGACTTTGATATTCCTGTAATGGAAATATTATTTCTGTTCCATGCAATTCCACCGAGGCAATCTCGCTCTATCTCGCTGTCAGTCAGGATCAAAGTCACTTGCAATCACGTAACCCCTTTGACCACATGGACTTTTTATGCGAAAAGAATATATTTGCGGTTAAAATAAGAACAGCATCCTTAGATTTGACTTTAAAAAATATATCGTTCGTCATATTCGAATTTTCAATATCCGAATTTTCTTTTACACACAATTCTTAAAAACGATAAGATACTCGAGTTAGTTTAAAGGGACGACTCGACGGAAAGGATAAGAGTTATCGACTTTAAGGATCTCGATGAAGCAGAAGTATTAGTTCTCGAATTTGACTACTGTCAAATCAGTCTGTCTTGGGACACCGATCGGGGTGCCTCGAGTTCTCTCGCGCTCCCGGGTTATTTGTTTATAGTTTTTTTAGCTGTTCTTGGGAAGTACAGTGCTGCGCTATGGTGTCCACCTGACTGTTCCTTGGATACAGTTCTTGGCTTTTACGGATCAGCTGCACCAGCTCCGGTGAGGACTCTCAATTTATTAATTGGTGAAGGGATATCGATTTTATCGCTACGGTTCGTTTTGCTACGTTCTCGATAAGTTGCTCTCTGTTTCCGGCACTATTTACCTGACGCTTAAGCCGACCTCCTCTACTTCGACTTAGCAGCCTGAGCGGTCGTGCATTTCCGTAACCGTCCGCTCCCGTTCGCACATTCAGTTGCGTTGGCTGATTTTACGCGACCCCTAAAATCGACAGGATCCGTTGAGCTACGCCCGCCTGGCATGCGGATGCGTGGTAGAAGGTGACGTAGGTTAGCTCTCGGATTTTCATTATCGGTGTCAGGTTGAGAAAATACGTTACATATTATAATTAACGTTTTGGCTGTCCCTCTAATTAAATTACTTGTATGGGTGTAGCACGAAATTGAGGATAGCTATAACTGTAGACCAATTACTTTAAAAACGGTACTTGCCAAAGTACTGGTAGAACGTTACACTTGAATTACAAGCTAACGAGAATGACTAAAGTCACGTCTCGAAAACTACGATCTTTGAACGTCGGAGAACTTTTGGACATTCCAGAGATACCAACTTCCATCCAGGCGGAAAAGGAATTTCGAATCCTTTACATTAAGACTAAGGGACGTACCTAGTTTCCAAATATAAAGTAAAATTAAATGATAGAGTGGATTACGTAATTTTTTACCTTATGCAAAAATATTTGATTTCATTTGACTAATTTCATAGCGGTATCACGAATCGTGTGTACTCTCACAATTGTAGAACAAAATATGGAACTGAAATTTAATCTTCGTTGCCACCTTGAAGAAATACTGCGTGTTACGAAATCGTATTTTTCATTTGGAATAATTAACCCTATTATGTCACACTGCTGCCAATTAGCACCATTTACCTATATGTATACAAATTTATTTTATTATACTTTTATTATATGCATAATTTACATGTGAAAAGTTATGGAACGTGATACACATATGGCGATCATATTGGATAAAGAAAATAAATAAGGAATATGGGATAAGGAAAGAAAAAAAAAGTAATTCCATGACGGTATACATATGCGAAACAGACAACTCATAAATTACAAGATTTAGTGAGGCTTTTACGAGTTGGTTTTTAGCGTTCGCAGTGCGAAATGGCCTTGCAGTAAGGTAGCGGGAAGATATAAATTGGATTTAGAAGGAATAAAATGTTT
Organism: Trachelus iudaicus; assembly: GCA_030142595.1. Taxonomy (NCBI): domain Eukaryota; kingdom Metazoa; phylum Arthropoda; class Insecta; order Hymenoptera; family Cephidae; genus Trachelus; species Trachelus iudaicus. The sequence goes on from JARQTH010000270.1 coordinate 22,750, forward strand.
GTTTGCTAAATATTAAAAAGTTTCACACATTGTCTAAAGTAAATGAAATCGATGCAAATTTTTGATAAAATTATTTTAGTTTCGTTCTGTACCAGCGGGGTAGAATTCAAATATCAAAATTATTGTCCGCCACTTTTTCACGTGGGTTTTACATGATACTTTTATTTATGAAATGTTTCGTTGTACATTATCATACACTGACAGACGTCATTACATGACACGATCACAAAAATTACAAATGTCTTACAAGGAAATTTGTACAGTCATTCTCACACGTAGGTGTTTTATAGTAATTGTAATATGTCTGCTTAAAATAAAGTGATTTATCAAAAATCGTCTTGTTAGCCGTGTTGAACGGTGACGTAATAATTAATATATTCCATTGTGGCACGTGGAACGTCACGCGGACGTACCGATTTTATCGCTTGAGATTATTTATCGTAAAATACTTCATTACGATATAATTGGAATTATTCCTGAGAACTGTTTCAATTTGTAAGTTGGTGTATAATGCCTGTGTCAATACATACGTACGTGGAGAAGGTAGAGAGGATATTAAAAATATCAGGGAAAACATTAAGAAAACGTTCACACGGTATGGAAGAGGCAGTTTCACTTTTTTTTTTCTTTTTTCATCTCATTTTTCGTCTTTAACATTGAGAGGCAATAAACTTCGTTGGCCATACTTTTTCCTTTATTACTGTATAGCCATTCGTGAGATCCACTTTGTTCCTAATTGTGGGTACACTCTCCCTTTCCTTTTCTCGTAAAAATAATCGATCGTGTAATTTCAACGACGAATATACAAATCACGGTATACATTTGAAATACACAAAATTTCCATCATAAAATAAATAAACGTTTCAGTATAGCAATATGAGAAAAGAAAGGATATTGAAAATTTTTCTTCGTCGACCTGTAGAATTTGCGAAATTAGAAATTTAATTTTGTTTCGATTTAACCGTCCAAAAGGTTTTAATCATTTTTTATTCTTCCTCCTTCCTGAAAGCTATGCGAAGACGGCCCCCCACTTTGCTACTTCACCATCTGATATTTCCACTTCGTAGATCCTTGTAGGCCGAAGCCGTGATGATTCCATGATTCTGGCTGTAGCTGTTTAGTGAACGAAGATTTCTTGTTACCTGAGGCTTTTGAATGCTGCTGTGTCTCAGGTGATTTTTCAACGTTTGACTTCTGGTTACAGCGCTTCTCATTAACCTGTGATTTTCCAGGTGATTATTTACGTTCTGAGGATATCCCGTGGTCTCTGCCACTTCCGAGATGGTGCGTATCGACTGACGCTCTCTTATCGGAATCGTTTGATTCAAGTAATTTTGAATAGCTTGATTTTGCGAAGCCACGTGACTCTGCTGTTGAACCGCGACGTGGCCACTACCGGCAAAGTGCTTTGCATAGCTGTTTGGCATCTTCGTGAGATACTTGCTCTGATTATTTGGACTCTCCTGATTGGGTCTTTTTGGTAAAGTCCCTTTTAGCTGATTCACTGGGTTCTGATTAGATATTCTGTGTACCAGCTGAGGTTTTCCAATTTTACGTGGTTTCGATTGGGCTTGAAGAGTCGACCTGACCCCTGTTCCATGCTGTAACGAAAAGGAAAAGACTGTAGAATTTGAATCGAGAAATCTTTGAAAAAATTTGTAATAATTTATTAATCGCGTCTGTCGTGCCTTGTGGAAAATATGAAATTTACGTATGTCGTTGAAACACAAAATATTCGTGACGGACGTGTAATTAGGAAATAAAAAAAAGAATCATGCACTCTTAGGTTAAGTTCCGAAATTCACTGCCAGTTTTGCGAGCATAGTCGCGTCTCAATCAGTTGCATTTAGGTAAATAGGGATACGACGATGTTCGCAGTACTGGCAGTCAATTTCGGAAGGTACCTTTAGTCGTGGGACTTCAAACAGAGTGGTTACAGTACCTAAATGAATCCCATACGACACGTTACCTGGAACGACAGAATCTCGATTTACAGGCTGATTCTCATTTATCCAAAAGGGCAGGAGATGGACTTACAAGAGTCACTTGATCAGACTGTATTGATCGTTGTGATTTGGAGAGCTGCTGCTGCGACTGCTGCTGTTGCTGTTGGCTCAAATAAAGGCAGCTCTTTGCCTGACCTGGTGGTAAATTCCTGAAGTCGCCGTTCACCAGGTTGTAAGCATATTGCACGGTGTTCCTGCCTGATTAATATTAACACGCATTTTCACCCATAGGTTACTTAAAAAATATTTTTAAAATAATTATTCTTTTTTTATTACCATTTTGCTGTAGCTTATCACCCATCATCATATCTACATTAACCAGTTGACTCTTTCCAGTCCTACCATGACCAGCCATATAAGTAGGTGCTATCACCTTCCTGGGTGGCAGTGAACGGGCTTGTAAAAATTCAACAATTATATAATAAATTATTGTCTACACAAACAGTAGAGAGTTAATTATTTTCATTACCATGATTGTCAACCGGAAGTTGATTCATATAGACGTCACCCTTGGTCATCCTCTCCTTGTGAAAATCATCACAGGACAGATGGAAGCTTTTTTTAGCAGTAGCGTCGCCCTGACCGACGCTCGACGTTGTTTCCTTCCTAATATGCTCCGAGAGTCGTCTTATCCTAGACTTGGACCTATCAGAAAATTTCTTTCTTAACCTGGGAAGCACGAAAAGCAGCAAAGAACCATTTGATCAGTGGATGCTCCGATGACTCTGAGTTATTGATGACAATGCAATTCTGGAATTTAACTCACATATTTTTATGCTTCTTATGTTTCTCGTCCATCATGGCGTAGAGTTTGCTTCTGTACTCCTCCACCGAGAGCTGCACATCGTCCCTGAGTAACGGTATAACACTGGAGCCACGTTCGGGTTCGTTACCCTTACTGTGAAAGCTAAAAAAGGTATCGTATCTCTATAAATTCTTGAATGACGCCATTATCGTCTACAGGTCTCTGCTGAGCACTGATCAATCGATCCCATAAAATTAAACCTGGACTCACTCCGCTACATAAGAATGCTCCAATGCCTCGACAGCTGTCAGTCTGAAGTTAGGATTAAATACGATCAAGTTCTTTATCAGATCCAAAGCGCTTCCAGAGACATCAGGTAGCAATTCCTTCAAGCTTCTTCTAGGTCCCGACGGTGTCTTCTCCAAAAGATTTGTGCCATATCCAGCACTCACGGACGCCAGATCTGAAATTATGTACGTGCGCCTCATTGATTTGAGTATTTCCTAATGAAAGATAATTGCTAAGTGCAAATATTATCTGAAATCATTTACCTTCTTCCGTAGGTGGCGGCAAAGTAGCCATTATTCTTTCCACTTGATTTATCGTCGATGAACCTGGGAACAATGGCTTGCCCAGTAGCATTTCTCCTAGGATGCAACCAAGAGACCACATGTCGATACCCTTGGTGTAGCTTAATGGATTAAATCTTTCAATGAGAAATTTCTGACTATCGATTGGTATAGTATATAGTTTAAAAATGACAAACCGTTTGGATGCTATAAGAATTTCCGGCGCGCGGTACCATCGAGTCGCTACGTAATCCGTCAGGGTAGGATCGCTCCCGCTTTCGCCATCCCCTTCCCCAATCTGGGTTACCGATCTGGCCAATCCGAAATCGGCGATCTTGCAATGGCACTGAGCATTCAGCAAAATATTCGATGGCTATCGAAAGAAGGAGAAATCATAGGTATTAAACAAAATCGCACGAATAAATATTCACTGATATAATTTACCTTTAAATCCCTGTGAATCACATTTCCGGAATGTATGTATTTGATCGCTTTGAACAACTGATACATAATGAAGATCTTGTGAATGTCCTTAAGAATGTTACCTCTTTTGATGACATTATGCAAATCGGTTTCTGAAAAGCATTAATATCTTCACTCAAGTTATTCATCATGATAGTGTAGAGAATAATAATTTTCGACAATCGAGCTCACCCATGTATTCGAATACGAGGTAAATATCCCGATCATTATTTGCCTTATGAAGGCCAATAAGTTGGATGATATTTTCGTGATTAGCAAATGATAAAAGAAATACTATCTCGCGGAAAGTTCTTTGAGCATCTGTTTGATTTCTAAACGCGTCAAAGATCTTCTTCACTGCCACCGTCTCCTTGGAACGTTTGTCCACTGCCTTCCATACTATTCCATAAGCCTACAAATTTATCATTCAGTTTATCATTATAACTATATGAAGTCTTTTATTCATTACTTCATTCTTATTATTGGTTTGTAATCGATAAAATCGTTGTGGCCTTAAAACGCGACTTGCGGAATGTCACTATATATATTTTATGTATTACATATTATTATCTTATGACACGACAACCTGGCGCATTTATTGATTGTCCCTAGATATGTTTCTATGCCTTCTGTGCGACAGTCTTGAATACTAAATAACTTAGCTTAGCTTTCATTGTTTTATCTATATCTCCATGTAGCATCATACCTTATTTGTTCCTAATGAGTTTCCGCTTTCCGGTTAGGCCGTTTCGAAGTTAATAAGAATTTTGAAGATGATTTTATATAATTCGTAAATATTATAAAGGAATACAATAAAAATTTATTAACGATTATGTTTGTATTATTGCACGAAATACCTAATACACATTTACTTTTCTAAGCAAGTGCAAAAATTACGTAGGTGGACGGGAAAGTATTTTGCAAACATGTTCCACGGAATACGTTTACGAATTTATATAAGTTCATGGATATTTAGGTGTTTCTAACTACGCTTAATTAGGTGTAAGATGTTTCCGGTGCTAATTAAATTATGAAATGTATTAATTTACCCCTTTGCCAAGACGTCGAATTATGTCGTACTGTTTGGTAACGTGATTGTCGATCTCAGAAACTTTTTCCGTGTTACTCTTCGCCGACATCCTTGCTTATTTTTCCGTAGGGCCAAGTTCAAAGAAGATCGAAGAATCTTCAGGCGGCGTCGAGATAGGTACGGCAAGAGGCTGCTGAGGACGATGAAGATGCGGTGGTCGTCTGGATCGTATTCACATTTTTCCACATCAGGAAGGAAGACCGAGTGGGATGGTTTTTTTATTCAACCTTTGACACATCAATGTGGTTGTGTTTATGGAATACATGCTGGTTGCCAAGACGACTCTGTCCAGTGCCACCCACTACCATGCTGCCAGCTACCATGTGATTGCTGAACAGGTAACCAAAGGCAGCGCGGACTGTTTTGTATTAAAAATGTGATGCGACAAGTGTTTTTTTCTTTAGAATTATTTATAATTAGAGAAATAATGATTAAGAAAATATGAAGGAAATCGGATTGATTGAATGTGCATCTACGTCATTGAAAATGAATTTTTTATTTTTTTCGTATCAGAATACAAATAATTATAATAAGTATTAATCAGCCGTGACTTGGTCACGTAATATTGCTTATCGATAATAAAGTATTCATAATTATTAGTCTTAATGTCAGCAAGGGTTGCGATATCGCATTTTCGAATACTTGCCAACAAAACTTCTTTATTAAAGTACTCCACAACCAAATGAACCATGAGGTTTGCATAATGAAAAACAAAAACTGTAGAATTAGATATTTGCCCTGCGCAGAAAATATTTGAGTCTGAAATGCATTGGATGGTCCCAAGGGATATAAAATATAACGAAAAATGAAGAACATCAAGTAAAAACGGAATGATAAACCGATATTTTTAAATCTCAACAAGTCCCGATTCACTGTGAACTAAATGCCAATATTATATGAATCTTAGAGTATTTGATTACAAAATAAATTTTTCTTTTTCACAACAGTGATAAACTCTATGAGAGACCCTATGTATGCCTCAATATACCAAACTAGTATAGGTGATATCACCTAGATTTGATGCAAAATCATTTGTTTAATAAACTTGTCATTCTGTTGAGTACATGCACAAAATACTATGGTTTCTTTTAAGTATATGTTGTGAAGGTATCACGAATTTTGCATAAACCCAGTTCTGTATCCCTTTAGCTGAGCCTGGTAGAAAGTATAGATATAGCTTATTTCCTAGGCTGCTGGATTACAATAGGACGCGAACAGTGAGCAGGACGAGCATCATGTGTCGGAGCAGGCTTCTCATGAAAATGCTGAACCGCCTCTGGTGGGAAGTCTGCATTTCCTCTTGCTGGAGCTCCACTGATCATCATTGTCTTCGGAGGACTACAAGGATACATATCATTATAGTTCTACTATAAAATACAATTTATTTCTATATTACATATTCTACGTTATGTTTATATATAAGTAATCCATCATAACACTGACAAGATACAGGTAAGATTCAGATAAAAGAAATATACAGTTTATATGGATCGACTACAATCACATCATTGTGCAATAGTTTCCTTTCTGAATTTAACAGTAAAGAAATACCTAAACACCAGAATTAATCTTATTTACCTAGTTGAAGGTTTAGCATCTTCAGATTCCTTACTGGGCTTGCTCTCGCGTTCCTCCTTTGGATTTTTATGTTGAGTTATTCTCATCCCTCCAGCCTTAACTGAAAAATTAAGAACGACGTAAAAGAAGCAGTTCAATTCTCATGACCTTGGCAAGCGAAGACGTCACTCTCACAATGCAAGACTGCAATTCCAGAAGAATATCCAGTATTAAAAAAACCAGTATTAAAAAAAACACGTCTTACCCGCCGGTGGATGACCACCTTTCAACTCGCATTCCTCGGCGCTTGACATAGCTCAAGAAATATTTTGAAATTACGAATTTCTAGTTTGATAAAGTCAATATGTTTCTCACTGGACTTTTCCAACAGTCTGCCACGCTTAAACACGTCGTTCTGTTGCCAAGAGCGCTGTGCGGATGACGACAGATATGAAAACGTCCCGTCACAAATATGGCTGCCCAAGAGAGGCAATTACAAGGCTTTTTTTCATAAGATAAATCCTCTATTCACTCTTTATTAATAAAAAATGCATTCTAATGTTGCGATTAGATATTGAATTGTATATACAACTATTGCAAAAATACTATACTGTTAGTTAACATCATGATTGCTGTTAGTTTATTTGCTGATTTCATGGACCTCTATATGACCTATTGACATTTAAAAAAGATTTTAATGTCTCATCACAGAGAAAGCTATTAGCGATCCTATTGGCTTACTTAAATGTTATAAACGACTAGTTCCATTAACAAAAAAGTATACAGGAAGTTAATAATGACGGAAAAAATATGTTGTGCTTAGTTAAGAATCAATTTTATTAGACAAAGAAAATTTTTAGATGAAATACATTATTATCCCAGTAGTTTTATTACTTCTTGACCTTTTCCTTCTCTTTCTGTTCCTGATACATATAATGGAGATCCTTACAGTCTTCATCTGAGATGTGAACCCATCCGGTTGACTTCATGTGATACACTGTAAAAGAATTAATCATTTTTCTCATGGTCTTAAAGTTTAAGAATGTGTCAAGTCATGAAAAATATATTACCTCTGACAATACCGCCGGAGTACGCATCTCTATGAGTAGCATGGTAGATAGAACGTCTGCCAAGTTCATAGGCTTCTTCGTCAGCTAGGTCCCAGCTATAGCCAGAGTCTAGGACACCATAGGCAAACACAGAACCAGAACCGACGCTGAATACTTTGCCTGAAGTACGAGTACCTTCCGAATCGATATAGTATAACCCCGGTCCGCGTTTATCCCATCCAGCAAGCATCATACCTAGATGAAAATATGAAAGTAAGATAAAGTGTGACTTACCAAAGGCTAGTAAATTGATGTGACTCGAGCCAACTATCATTCTTACCCATGGACAATCCCATTCCTTTATAATTATACACCATATTGGATAAAAGCTTGCTTGCTGCAGCTATAGAAATACGTTCTCTATTCCTCAATTCATACATGCGACATTGCTTTGCAAGAACACGATCCCAATATACACAATCAGCTGCACCACCAGCCAGGGTACCCAAGAGGTAGTCATTAATTTCAACTATTTTTTTCATAGACTGGGAACCTAAAGAAATATAAAGTGTAAATACTCAGTTTAAAAGAAGTGAAATCTATACACAAATTATTAGTAAAGGATAAATCATTTTACCAATGAATTGGCCACCAGTTGCACGGGAATCTACTGCCAGGACCACTCCCCCTTGGTATCGAAAACCCAAAGTTGTAGTTCCATGATCAAAATTGATTTTAATGTGTTTTCCAGTTTCATCGCTTCCTTGAGCTAAAGCAGCCAAATTTTGTGCAGGCTATAAAATATCAATTAATTAATACATATGGTTAATTTTTAGTAAAGCATATTAACAACTAGACAATGGGAAACTAATGAAAATAGATATCAAACACCTATATAATAAGAAAGAGTAATATAACCCTACACATACTAAATCAAAAATAAGAGAAATAATCAGTACAAGTTTAATACTATAATAATTTAGTGGTTTTATGTCAAATTAAATATTATAAAAAATGAATAGACCAAACAATGATTATTTACAGAAAGTAGATTACTAAAATGCTACATGATAATGCACATTTGTGACAAGTATTCAAAGAAACAGTTTAATATATTATATACTCACATTTGCGAATGGGGGTACGGCGAGTTGGAGATTATTCGAGAAATTTCGACTGTACGATTCAATTTCGGAAGAAAAGGGAGCATTCTCGTTTAATCTCTTAAAATCGACAATGGAATTAATACGGCAAAGCTCAGCAAGCGCCATGTTTACTTTTTTACTACTTGCGCATTCCTAAACCCAGCAAGAAATAGTTTAATGCACACGCAATCATGAAGCATATGACATACTAGTAAGAAAACTAACTTCCTTTTTTAGCTGGAACTATGAAGTAACTCCCTATGGTAACTCCGCGGTCGGTAAAATTACCGTGTACAAAATTTTCCGATTTCTAAGTGTCAATATTTTACTTTATTGATTTAATTAATTATTTTAATGTTCCAAATATCTAATTTAATAATATTTTAATTTCAACGTAATTTATTTTCGATATTCTACAAGTTCAATTCAATTTTTATCTACTCCATATATTCTAAGACATTTTGATTTAGCCTACATATATCTTTGTTTAGCATACTTCTCAAAAGCTATTGAAATAGTACATTGTGATACAAGTGCGGAAAGTTGGTGATTCCTGAGGAGTGTGACGTTTGCCTTCGCCCGAGCGAGGCGAGGGTGACAAACGCCACGCGAGTAGGAATCAACAATCCGCACGCGTATCATATACTATTTTTTGTAACAATGTACGGAAAGTTCGCAGTTTGCGCATCAAAAACAAGCACGAAATGGTTGAATCTGAACTCATTGAGAATGGACCATTTTGTGCTTGTTTCTTGGTGCGCAAACTGTATACTTTCTGTACAGCGTTGCAAAAAAGCCTATTGTTGAATCATTTTTATATGAATTTGCGGCGCCAACTTCACAACTGTGTTGCACCTCAGTTTTTGAAAAACGTTTCAATATGTTTTTTAATAGTTCTCGAGGAGTTCTATAGTTTCTAAAAGGTTTTAACGATAGTTCTAATACGTAACATCGGATCTCTTCAGAGATGAGTAGGAAATGCACAAGGCGGTACCAAAAGTATGGCGTTAAATCGTAGCGGCGAATCTGGAAGTAGGATTTTGTGATCATCGCCTCCGTCGATAAATGCGTGTCCCGTCATAACCGAGTTGAATGTGATTAAGAACGCATAGATTGGTGAGCAGAGGTTGTCCGCCATGAACCGCTACTTCTCAAAGCAACACTTCGAACGAGGCCGCTAATAAGATATTGCCTGAATATATTTTTTCTTTGCAATCTTAAGTACGAGCGCACAGTTAGAGCTCGATAAGATTTACTATGACAGAAGCCAGTATCTCATTATATCTGTCTGCACTGAAGCGTATGATGCCACCAGTATCTTTAATAGACATTTTACCGATGTTCGCCCGTTGTCTTTGACGCGCTTCAATGCATAAATCGGTTTAACTGTGCTATTAGCCAATCAGGCACTTGTGTTTCGAAGATGAACGTTGCGTGGCAGAACTATTCTTAAAACCTATAAGGAATCATATAACTCCTTCAGAACTATTGAAAAAGTCTATTGATGAAACACCTTTGAAAAATTAAGGTGCTACACGTATTACGAATTCATTTGTACAAACGTTGTTCATTTTGGGCAATACATTATTTAAAAAATCTAAAAAACTTTAATAGGTTTGGTATTTTATATCTTTTTTATATTTGTAAAGGATAATAAATAAAATAAAATATTGTCTGCGCCGAACGATTAGGCTCCAATTTATTGAGCATGACACATGTAAACTCTTTTTATGTATTTGCAGTCTAAAGCTGCATACGATGTATGTGTCTCTTGACAGGACAAGCCTTAAAAGAGATTGGAAGTAAGAAGTAAGATGTAAAATGAAGGTCTTATCTCCTGTCTGTTTTGCCAACACCACGTTTGCCAGCGAATAAATGCCTTGGCATTTTTGTACCGATAAATCTATCAGCTTCACCCTTGAGACCCTTCTTTGCTACCTTCTTCCTGATAGCCCTGTGTGCTATGTTCTTCAGCTTGGATTTCATCTGTAAACAAGATATTTACATAAATTTTACATATATTAACAGAAATAGGATAGAACAATTTAGAAATGGCTTTTAGTCTTACCGCAGTATCCTTCACACCCATGTCATCTCTTGCTGGTCGTGAACTGCTTCTAGCTCTTGATTGAGACTCGGATTGTAGGCGCATCCTCTTCCTCGCTGGCTGAGACAAAGATCTAGATCGACTTCTGGTCTTTGTGAAATGTGCCTGAGAACAGTAAAAAAAAAAGGTACATTGCAGTTAAATCATGTACAGGGCATAGTTATTAAGTAACATAAGAAGACTCACTTCTTCAGTGTCTTCCATATCGACACCAAGATCTTCCATTTGTTCTCGCAATTTCGATACTGAACGATCACGAACTTTAGCACCTGCTGTTCGCGGCATAACAGGTTTTGTGGAAGCTTTTGTAATGCGGGCTTCGTCCTTCATTATTGCCTTGCGGTCGCGGATCTGTCGAGCCAGTGTTTCTATCTCTTTCATGGTCTCTGTCAACTCTGGAATCTTGTAATCGTAGACACCAGCTTCTTCGCGTAATTCTTCTTCTCTCTCCAGTGCATTGAGTTTCTGAAATAGAGGTAAATTGGTTAGTGCCTGTAAATATTTTTAAAGAGATTCTTAAAATGTTGTACCTCAAAGATGTCGGGATCAATATAATCAGCTACATTGTGTCCTTCCCATATTTCTGGTATAACATCATACTTCTGGTCACCCTCAATGTCATAGTTTTTCTTCAAATTTAAGATATAATCGTCACCCAGCTCTTCTTCTATTTCACGTTCCAGTTTACGTTTAATTGCCTTTTCTGTTTTAGCTGCAGCAGCTTGCTTCTTCAGTAATACAGATTCTGGTATGCATGGTGCACGCACTTTACTATCTCTTGCTGTAGGCATTGCCACGTGAAGACGATTTAAGACTCCTTCAACCTATAATTCAGTTGTTATGATAAATTTAATGCCTAAGTATAATGAGTTGAGTATTGTAATAGGCAGGAAATTTATTTGTACCTTCTTTGTACGTATTTTCTGATCGACTCGGAAGGCCAGGAGACGCTCGCATGCCTGCGTCTTGACATCCATCACGCCGAAGTCAGTTACGGTGCTCATTTCTATAAGGGGGACGTTTTCGTTATTCTCTAATGGTTCCAGGATTGCACGTTTTTCCTTTGGAAGATCTTCCATTCGCAGAACATCCACTTTATTGGCAACGACCAATAAAGGTTTATTGGTGAAAAGCGGCTTTATCGATTCAAAGAGCTTCATTTGTTCTTCAATAGAATGACCACATTGTTCAGAAATGTCAAAGAAGTAAAGTACTACTGCTCGTAAATGAGCTAGTGCTGTGACAGCTTGCATTTCGATAACATTTCTTTCCTCCAAAGGATGATCCAAAATACCAGGGGTGTCAACCACTTGCCAACGTAAATACTTATAGTCCGTGTGACCCACGTACAAGGATTTTGTCGTAAAAGCATACGGTTGCACTTCCACGTCAGCACGTGTAATCTGAAGGAACATTAAATATTTGTGGTTATAGTAAAAATATTTTGTATTTATCTTAGTTCGTAAAGCTTCTGGATGGTACCTTGTTTATGAAACTGCTTTTGCCTACATTCGGAAAACCACATATGATAATGGTTCTTGTATATGGATCGATGCTGGGTAATCTAGCCAGATGCTGCCGTACTTGTTCGAGATATGTCAAGTTAGCAGCCTGCCTTTTCATGATAGTAGCCATACGACCTAGAGCAGCTTTTTTTAATTGTTTACATCTATATAAGGAATCTCCATACTTCAACAAGCGGACATAATCCTTTGCCACACTGAAAAAATTGATATTATGACAAATTGTAGATGTTATATCAAATTTACCTTAATTTTGTAAAACAATATGACATACTTATCAATAAGATGCCGAGCAGTGTTGATCTGACCAAGAGCTAGTTTGTAATGATCTTTATCGTACAAAACGTTCATCAAGTCTGCATAGAAAGGATGAACATCATCCAATTTTGGAAATTCTTGAATAATCTGACTAAGCCGATCATGAAAATTTTGTTGTGTGAATTTAACCTTGCGCGTGTAGAAGGCACGAATACGTGATATTTTGTAATTCTTATGAATTACTGTAGGTGTCTTACGCTGTGTCTTTGACAAGATTATGTCGACAAAGTCCTGAAACAAAATAAGAAACATACATTTAAAATATTAAATATATTTGTATATGTCCAATCATCAAACAAACGAAAACCTCAGTTCAATTTATTTCTTTACAGCTGTAAACACGAAAATTATAGCATGCAGGCAGTACAAGCTGCATGATAATAACCTAGCAATTAAGCCCAGTCATTAATATCATATAAAAATCAGAACTCACCTTTGCAGTAGGGACGACTGCAATTTTCTTAAAATTATACAAAGCCATTTTTAGTTACTTGTCTTGACAATATTCACAAAACTCAATAAATAGACAGTGTAAGCTATCCACATGCCGCACGTGAACGTGCAGCAGACCCGAAAGGAAATATAATTTGTAGATCGTTTATGTCCTGCCATCTATCGCCATAATTTTCCTTGAACTTAATCAAGATAGGAAACTCAACTTGTAAATGTACGAAAATGACTTTATTCGAATCGGTAAAGTAATCAAGTATAAACTTCTCATGCGAACCACAAGCTGCGCTGGCGCTGGGTATAATTTTATGAAATGTTGCCGTTTGCGCACGTGTGCTTCGTGGACGTTGTTGCTACTTGCAACGGTCGCAACAGTTTGTACTTTTCATAATCCCATCGCTTGGTCGACTATCTTGTTTGTTTATACGATCGATACGATGGCGTCCGGCGGTGGTATGTTCTGTATTTTTCACTTTTATTTTTCCTGTTAATCCTTACGCGTTCAATAAAACTCCGCAAGTACCTTCATAACATATCAATTTACTTTTATGATAGAAAGTACGACAGAGGAAAGGACTGAAGCAGTAGCAGCTCAACCCATCGCCAATGTTGTGTCCGAAACAGCCCACGTAAGGGAGATAACCTAACACCTTCTCGACCACCTTGGATTATGGGGCCTGGGGTACGAGCGGTGTAAGTCCAAGCTTGTTCATGACGATCTTTTTACCATTTCACGCATTTTTTTAATTAATGTAACGTGATCAATTGATTTCTTTTACATTTTGAGTCCGTACTATGAGCCATTGTTCTTTTGGTTAAAACTAACCTTTACGTGTCTCTGTTTATCATGGTTGTTACTAATCGCGATTTTGTCATGTAGACGTCATTGAAGAATTTTAAAGTTCAAAGTACCTGAAAAATTGTATATTCAGATTTTTGCGTACATAATGTTTTTCTTGTGTATCAATGTTCATTGGTCGAGTGGGATAGGTAATGCTAAAAATGACTTGCACCGCTTGTACGCTTAATGCAAAATGTCTAGATTAACACTAGGAATGTCGAGGAGTAAGTACCAGGAGGTATAATGTACAGAGGAGAATGAAGAAGCCAGCATCATCTAGCATCTGTGGACAGGCATACGTTCTGTTTCCAGAAAGTAATATCCATGGACAAGGATTCGGATCTGTCGGGTGTGCCTCCTAAAAAAGCTCGAGTCGAGGTTCAATCATTACCTACGAGGCAGTACTTAGACCAAACCGTAGTGCCCATCTTGCTGCAGGCACTATCGAGCTTAGCGAAGGAGAGACCACCTGATCCCATCAGCTTCCTAGCGGGTTACTTATTAAGAAACAAGAACCAATATGACAACGGTGGGTCTCCACCAACTAGCCAATAAGCACATTCTACACTGTTGACCGTGGGAGGAGAATAAAATTGTTTTGTGAGTTTTTCATGAACATGAATTGAGGCATGGTGGCGATATTTGATCGTTATACTTTTTAAAATAAATAAAGATGACATAGCTTTTACTTAATATCTTCTCAGTTTACCCACCTTGTACTCTGTTTCTCTGTATTCCAAAGAGCAATTAGTTCTAAATTCTCCTATAGTCCTATGCCGAGAAAAAACAAGCTTGAATCAATAATATCTATAATACTTTTGTGAAACTAAATTTGGTAGCAACGATATAAATATTAATTTATATTAATAAAAAAGTCTATAATTTGTGTCAATAAAAACAAATTTTTGATACAATTGCTAAGCCACCAAAATAAGTATCGCTTACAGCATTCAAACCCGTTTACATTGTGTAAATGTGTGTTGGATGAATCCAGCGAAACGGCTTTCTCGGTGTAAGTGCACGTTAATTGAAGCAAGCTAGTGATAAGGTACTGAAGCGTTATCGCAGTCCTATTGTCAGTTCAATTCTCCTCGCTTCCCCGAGCAACTGATATAACGACGAACGGCGCTTCTCGTCACGCCTGCTTATCAGTATCTTTTCGATAACTAGAGTAGTCAGACCTCAGCTACACTGGAGTACACAGGTATTGCTTCGCTTTAATATTACCAAAGTCAATTAACCATTGATACTCTCGTACATGGGTTACACCGAAGAACGTTATATACGGAGGGTGAGCTGACGGACGCGCGTCATGACGGATACGATAGTATCCGTCGCCGTGGCGATTGGCGAGGAGCAGATCTTGGCGAAAATCGACAGGAGTCATCCACTGGAACAAATAATAGAGGAACTATGCTTGGCTCACGGTCTCTCTACGGAATCGGATAAATACGCTCTTCAGATCGCCAGACCATCGCCAAAGGCTGAAGACCCTACCCTGGCAAATAAATACGTCACATCCGATCTGATTGATCAGGTCTTAAACGGGACTGAATTACGGCTGGTATTCTCGGCAAAGAAAACTGCAAACATTCTTCTAGATGCCATTCGGGATGCTGGTCCTGGTTTACGGAGGAAGGCTGCTATTACAAAATTAGCTACTGCATGCGAGGATCCCGAATTCGCACGATGCTTCGTTGAGATGCGCGGTACCGACTTGATCATTGATATATTGAGAACTGCTGGTTCAACTGAAACCACTGCGGTTCTTGCTTGTCTCAGACTCTCGATGCAGCATGGCCACTTGAAGAAAATGAGACTTCTAGGACTGGACAGAGTGGTAGCGGAAATTGCTGGTCCGGGTGAGAGCAGTGCTCTACGTGAAGCGTTATCTATAGGGTGTCTCATACTTGCTAATGGAAATGACGACGACCACCCTCGGCACTTGCGTCAAGCATTGAATACTTGGGAGACCCTGAACTTGATTACGGGAAGATCACCTGGTGTTCAGGTTGCCATTTTGGGCATGGTGAACGGACTGTTACTCTCAGCAGAATCCGAACGAAGGAATAATGATTTACAAATTTTATCAACGGTTAAGGCACGCAGGATAATATTCAGACATGTGCTTGGATCCGGTCAGAAGCAGTTGGAGTACGACTTGGCTCATCAACTGCATGTACTGCAGACGTTACTTCTGAATTATATGCTCGGTGTGAACGAACGAGACGAAACAGAATCCTGCGACCTGGATGACATCAAACCAGCTAGGATATCCTGGCGTTCAGCCAGCACCGAGATGCTTCTAGCTGATCTAGGATCTTTATCTGCAAGTCAATCATCCACCAGATTATCCTGGACGATCAGTCTCGATGGCTGCGAACCGCAATATATGCCGTCGTCGCCAACACCTACGGCCAAACCAATTCCCGCCTTGAGAAAACATTTTTCTCGCAGCTTCAGTACCGACGGTGCTCCGGTGAGTCGTTTGGCGCTTGACTGTCTTAAATATTTTTCAAACCGTTATCGCGACAGTTATGTTCTGGCTGTGGGGGAGGCTGAGTTAGCCTTAGGGATAACCCGGATAGCTCAGGACGTCGTGAAGATTTTGTGCGAAGTTTTACATATTGGTATCAGACACAGTCAGACCTCGGATCGATTCAGTCCCATCTTCTTTGCTGCACGGGATCCCTTCTTCGAGGAAGTCTTCTGTCATGCTGTCTGGACCCTGGGCCGTACTCGGCGTGACTTGAAGGCCAGGGAACCTGCAGATCATGATGTGGCTCTTTCCGTTCTACGTCGTCAATTGGAAGATGCTCTTGCTACTAGACCCACTACCTTGAACAACTTGGCTGACACCTTGCGTGACATCAGTGCAGCTAAGATACAGGATGCTTGGATGGCGGAACAGAATGATGCTTTTGAGCTGGTACTCCAGGAACATCCTAGTGTCCTCGAGATACGTAACAGTGTACGACCGGAAGCGGAGAGGCTGGTAATTCTGCAAAGACTGAATGCCATCAAGGTTGGACATACTTTTCCACGGAATTTGGACACTTTGAAGGTATCATGGGATAATTAATTGAATAATTTATTATCTGATCTGATCAAGGATACTGGTTGAAAAATTTAATTCTAGATTTTTTATCAACATTCTTTCAGAAAGCCAAAAACTGGTGGTTCGCTCATTTATCTGAGGACGAGCGTGCCATTATCTACGGCGACTGGAATGCGGACGTACATAATTATGCGAGTCTTCAGAAACGAATCAGCATAGCTTCCGCTACTGGCCTCGCAACCGGAAAACGATGTCCGCACTCCAAGGGACGTAAATTCATAGAGGATACGTTATTTTTTTCGCTCCTTTACGAAGGAGGTTCACTGGACTTCATCGCCCCAACTCGGGAGATCTACCATATCTGGACAGACGCCCTAAACTATCTCTTAGGTATTAAATTTCTTTATTGGTTAACCGGATGTCGGTTTTGACGCACGAATAACTTCTGTATCGTTACTCGACACCTTTCAGGTCGCAACGTTGAGAGCGCTGCCTTCAGGGACGATGTGGAAACCATTGTGGACATGGAAGTGAGACTGAAGTTATTGGAGCTCGGTGACGTCAGCGTCCCAATACCACTGGAACCACCTCCGGTACCAGCGGATCCAGAGAATTATGAGTTCGCCAATGAGACTGCTACGTAAAATCAACTAAATATTCACCGTGTACGACCGATTTGGGATTTGGAGCTCAGTGGATGGCGATTTTCCCAAGATTGAATATCAGACGTTCGTTTCTTTGAGAGTTACTGAAAGCTGTCGCCCTCCCGCTACTCAACCTCCTCCAGCTTTCTATGCTCCAGGAGTTGCTAGCACTGGAACGGGGGTTGTAAAAATGTGAAGGCGCCAGGTGGCGAATAACACGTGCATTTGTATTCAGATGTATGCAGAGCCGAAGAAAGTTCCCCTACGCCCTTCTCTCCTTTAATATAAAAGTGTAACTACGGGAATATGCTAAATTGGCTAATAATGCTCGTGTTCTTGCGGAGAAAACGCTTTGCCGGGTTTTGCACTGCTTTCCTGTGAATTTCAATTCTCCCTCCTGATATACAGCCTCTTTCTATAGGTTCATCGGTCCCTTTTGCCTTACCCCATTTCTAGTCTTATACATCCTAGCTTTTATACGTTTGACCCTTATTACGTCCTCTCACAAAACACTCTTGCATTTACTGTTATTCATTTTTTATGTTTTCTTTTCTCTCTCACTCTATCTGCTGCTCTAAAAATCTGAATAACATCTGCCCATGATGCGGAATCAACTCGACCAATTAAAATGGAATTAATCGATGAACGAGCCAACTTTCATCCGGTTTTGCAAGAATGTCGGCTCCTCTATTTTCATCAAGTTTTCATTTTCATTTGTCGACGCGATACGCTCGCTGCATAAACAGTTAGCCCAATTACCAAGCAATAAATTCTAATGAGTCATCCCCGTCCTGTCGATTTTAATTGGGACAACAATTTAACTCGTGGCAATTAAATGTAATCGGTAAATTAATGGACATTCAATTTATTTTACGGTACAGAAAGATCAATAATCCAATATACAGAAATTGCAATCTACCTTGGAGTCACACATGTCCAATTCCCTGTCGTATATTCTCAACAATGAAAATCCGGAATCGGCACAGCTCAAAAGTATTAATCTTGGTAAAAACTCATCTAACGAACGACAAGATTTTTCATTGTAGATTACAGTAATTCTGTTTCATCTCTCCCTCTCTCCCTTTCTCTCTCTCTCTCTCTCCCTTTCTTCTTATCCTCTCAAACGTATTCTACATGTACAGCCAATGTATACCGCCACTTCCCATTTTACAAATTTCCATACAAAACGGAGGATAATAACGAGCGCAATTGTTATTGTCTGAAACGAAAGTAGGGTGTTCTCCTCTCTCCTTCTTCTACTTTCTTTTCCGTTTCACTCTCTTTTTCTACTTCCTCACTCACTCCTTCAGTATCCATCCAGGCTCTTTGCCTACTTCCTTCTCTCTTTACCATCCACAAGCTACCACTTTGAAACCTCCAGGCGTTATTTAACGCGCTCGTTTAAGATTATTACGCAAACCGAGAGTGCACCCTTCAATTTCAACGAGTTGCAAGACGTTCGTAATTATATTTCGTGAAGTAATATTGCGACGAAGCTGCCATTTTCCAAAGTAGCGTCAAAGAACTCATCGATTTTCATTTTAAAAAAACCCTAAGCGTTGATTTAATGTCATTAAATTTTCTACATGTACATTAATAAGTTATGACACAGTCCCGGACATAAATTTACAGTGACAATATGGAGAGTAAATATTTGTAAATTGGATTTAAAAAAAAGATTCCTTCTATTCAAAATGATATCGTACAACATTTTTCTTCCATCTCGTCGTTTGTCACGAATAAAGTGGGGTAGAGGGTACCCGTCGTTCTATACTTTTTAATGTAAAGGGTTTTAGGATGCTGACAAAATACAAGGTCTTTGAATGAGTAGCGCGACTTTGAGTTATGGTCCATTCTTTTTTCTTCCCCCAGGATACTGGATTCCGCCTCTATATATCCGTAACTGTCTTCTTATCCTAACCTAAACAACCTGTTTACCGTCTTGAGAATCTTGACTGAATTTTGAAATCCTTCAAAGACACTGTGTTCCCTTTTCAAAATAAAACTCATTAGCCAGCCCTTAGTAATTAACGAGGGACTACTACGAGGGAGCTGGGATATCGACTTGGGGGAACTTGGACTAGAATCAAGCAACGAGGCCAGTAACCAGGATCCAGGATTTCTCTCTGCAACCCCTCAATCCTCAAAATACTAAAGACACCCATTGGATCGTTATTACTTGGAAATTAGTTGAGATTAAGGGTTTCTCTCTCCATTGCTCTTTTCTTTTCCCTGCCTATTCATAAAAATAACTATCATTCTTTTATGCGCTTCTACCGTGTTCCAGCAATCGTAATATCCATTGTCGGATATACCGCCACCCTTGGGATGAGATCTTTTATTATCATTCTGATCGTATTAAGGAAAATATTCTAGGAAGCGAAATGAAAGGTTGCTAAACCAATGAAGAGCTCGAGTAATCGACAAAACGTATTAAGGATTGTGAGTTGTAAGGTTAGATTGAAAATTTTCGATTTGATTATTGTTATTATTAATACAGAAAGGTAGTGGTCTAAGGGGACGCTGGCGGGATTCCGGGGGTATAACAGGATTACGATACCGTGAAATCTATTTCCCTGTGCCGAGAATGCTAAAGGTTCTCCAAAAGGTATCGTTAATTTTTAAGTTCTCGGAAATATCGACTTTTTCTTATTTCTTGACTTTTCGCTTACTACCTTCTCCTCCTACTCCTGATTTCACCAGCCTTAGCCGTCATACTTCCGGGTTACTGAAAATCGAGCCGTGATATTTCCACGTTGAGCTACAGTAAAACTAAAAATAACGTAGGGCTGATTCGTGGGCACGTGCTGCAGTGCAAGGTCAAAAGTTAAGTATAAGGGCGAGTGTGTAACGAAGGGGGCGGATTTTGGTGGGAGTAAGAATCAAGGGCGAAATAGAGGAGGTAGGGGTAGGAATTGAAGTACCTAGTCTCTTGCTGTTAACGACTTATACACGTGGCCATTTTCTCCCTCAAATATACGATAAAGGGAAACCCAAAGGTTTCCTCGGACCCTTTTGTCCCTTTCCAGTATTAGGACGTCGGCGTCAGCGTCGAAAATGTCTCGTACACTCGCTACGGGCAAACCCTCCTAACGGCTGTTTACGTTTAGCGGTTCGGTGAAATTACTTTAGTTTCTCGAGAAATACTCGGATGACTATCTACGTGTTCGTTCTAGCGAACCTCGATACTGGGGGTTCTATCTGCAGGTTACGAGTACGTTCATGTGGAACTGCTTGGACCTTTCGCAGTAGCACTACTTTGCCACCATACAATTGAAGCTAGTACATACCAGTAGTACTAGAATAGGGTAGTAGACGAGACGGAGTCAGTGGTTGATATATTTTCGGTCTTGTGCACTCCAGTGACGTCACTGGTACGGAAGATTAAAAGCAAGCACAATGGTACCGGGAATAAATTGGTCGCCGGCCTTTTGAGTGGCTTAAAGATTTAAACTTTATAAGGAAACTTTTATATATATTGTAACGTATTTTCTCAACTTAACACCGATAACGAAAATCCGAGAGCTAACCTACGTTACCTTCAGCCGTCCACCCTTCGTCCACGCATCTGCGTGCCAGGCGGGCGCCAGCCAATTCTTTTTTCACCGGGATCTAACGAGCCGGTATGACCTGGGAGTTGAGCTGGAGCAGCCTCAACTCCGGCAAAACGAGAGCTCCGGTGAAACCTAGCAGAAGAGACGGTAGCTTAACGGATCGTGTCGATTTTTGGGGACGCGTGAAATCAGCAAATTCAACTGGATGCACGAATGGGAGTGAACGGTTACGGAAAGGCCGCTCAGGCTGCCAGGTTGAGGTAGAGAGGGTCGGAGTAAGAGTCAGGCAAATAATGCGCGATACAGAGATCAACGGATCGGAGGACGTAACAGAACGAATCTGAACTATCAAATTGAAATCCCTTCACCAATTAATATATTGGGGTTAATAATATACCGGAACTGGCGCAGCTAATTCGAGAAGGCCGAGAACCGTATCCAGAGGACACTCAGGTGGACACAGCACTACACCTCCGGAACACACTCAGAAAATCTATAGGATTTTTTGGATATTGCGAGAACTTTCTGTACCGTATAGGAAACACAGCTAGAAACACTATAAACAAATAGCCCGGGAGCGCGAACCAGCTTGAAAATAGTCCAATTTGAGAACTAATCAGTTTGATTGATCAAAATCCTTATAGCGGATAATATCCCTTATCCTTTCCCTCGAATCGTCCCTTTAAACTTAATCGAGAGCGTGCCTTAGCGAATCGGTAGGTAACTCTTGGAGATCCTCCATGGCCCCTTCAAAATCCTCAAGTCGGGCCAGCGTGTTCCTCCCCTGCCCTTAACCGTAACAAAACTATATCTCCTCCCGCTCTACAGTTCTTTGTGCCTATCTTCAGCGGGGCG
The DNA here is from genome assembly GCA_030142595.1 of Trachelus iudaicus. Taxonomy (NCBI): domain Eukaryota; kingdom Metazoa; phylum Arthropoda; class Insecta; order Hymenoptera; family Cephidae; genus Trachelus; species Trachelus iudaicus. The sequence continues at coordinate 44,723 of JARQTH010000270.1, forward strand.
TCGGTCCGCGGAGACGTCTCCGTCGGGTACTGTCCTCTGCTGAAAAACTCGGTACACCGAGACTATCTAAATCGGTAGCTGGACTAGCTTTGTGACCGCGAGTCGAAAAATCATATTTCACAAATATATATGTAAAATATCCTTTTCTGTGTATACATACAAGTAAATTCTAATGGAAAGGGTTGTGGTACGAAATGACAAGAATAAAAATTCCTCTGGCTCTCAGAACGCAATGTAGAAGTGCAGATGAGGGTTGGAGAGTGGGTCGACGCTGATCGTTGAAGGTGGGACGGCCGTCCTCGATGTCCCGTAACATCGGGAACAACAGGACCTCGCATTTTAGGTCGACGAGATTGAGGCAATTCTGTGGTCGAGGACTCGCCTTCATTTTACCCTTGGTTTGCTGAAAATCCTTGCCGTTCGCGGCATCGCACCCTCCGTTCAATTAACGAGACGCGACCTCCATCCTTTCCCCGCCTCCACTTCATTCTCCTTGGTCCTTCTCTGCGTCCCTCCAACTTCCCGTCTGGTCATCCTCATGTTCCTCGTTCTTCTTCCACGGTGTACCCTGTACAGGATGGAGCGTCGCTCAGTAAGGCTCCTTTATTTTTTTTAATTTTCCAAGAACGCCCTGGGGATCGTCCCACATTTAGACCGAGGCCCGTTTATTATCTAGCGTCGGTGCCCCAATTGCCATTTACTTTTACTCGAACCGATTACGCTTGGCGCCTGTACCTTCCTTTCGTCTCACTCGTACTCCTGATACCCTGAATGAGGTCATCGCGCTGGAGAATGATAATAATTTCAAGGCGAAAATAACACCTATCTCCTTCCGCGCACTATTTTCCATTGCGCGGGCCAACTCTGTCGGAATTATATATACGTATGCTATATGTATATACATACGGCGTCAAGTTAGGTAGCCGCAGTCGTGGAAGAGTTTCTATGAATGCGTAACGAGGGGTTATCCCACGCCATTTAACCCAATCTTCGTATCGGAGTTCCCAGCACCGACAACCATTTCCCTTGCCTACCCTTCAGCATCCCCATCCACTTCTCTATTGAGGATTCAAGCTATGTAGATAGAGAGAGAGAGAGAGAAAGAGAGAGAGAATCGCTCTTCCTGCTTCATAGATAGTAGTATGTCGCCAGGAGCATGCTGAGTCTCTCTCTTTCTCTCTCCTTCTCACAGATAAGTCGTAGGTGTAATATATGACGTGGGTATACATATATATATATCTCAGACTGGCGAGAGTCCATTCTCAGTCTCGGACGTGAATTCCGTAGAAGCGTGTAATATCACTGGGAGAAACGTATTTCCTTGCCAATTTTCTCGAATGTCGCGTTCCTTCGCATACTCCTTCCAGCTCTTAGCATTTCTTCGATTCTAGGATACTCACTGCTGCACTCTCTTCCTCAGTTCTTCAATTTCGAGTGAAAGTGAGCGAGTCCCGGAGTACACTCACGTAAGCATCGCCGGCTGAATTCTCTCTCTCTCCCCCCCTCCCTCCCACTCTCTCTCTCTCTCTCTCTCTCTTTCTTTTGTTCTCTCTCCTCGAAGCAGATGCACATCTCCGTGCTATTTGTGCTATTTGTTATTCGATTATGTTAAACCCTGGGATGGAGGGGGCCAGAGGGTCGACCAGAGGGCTTTCCTATATCCGATTTCTTTTCTATCTATAGCAAGGACACGCGGCAAATAGAAGGTTAGGCCGTTTCCCATTCCACACGAGATATTTTCTATCCTGGAGGAAGAGGACGTGCGCAGGACCATCCGAGGCTGAGCTGGGATTTTCCCGTTAACAACGGTAGACACTTCTATCCCCGATGCGTTATATGTACTATAAACAGAGGGTAATGGTAAAAGCGTGTCAAGCGGGGTGACGCGTTCGCAGGAACGTACCTATAACTGCATGTATGGTGTGTGTACCTTGTAGCCTGCGATAGCTGGACAATAAATATGTATATACAGCGCATATGTAGGATACATAGAGAGGGGGGGGGGCAGGAGGGATCCTGTTACCTTTCCCTTTTCTCCATCATTCTCTCCTAGCATCTGTATACCCTGACATCAAGCTCTCTAGACTCACTCCCAACGTCCTGACTATAGCTCAGGGTGAGCCCCGTGGCCGTGGTTAATGGTGGAACCATGTCAGGGCTTCCCCCAGTCGCGCGTACCAGCTAGGCTCACCTGCTCCGTTGCTCGACTCCTAGTCTGCTAGTCCATTGCACCTAGACTGCGTTCAATTGGCACACATATTGGAATTCTATTAGCCAGATTACGGGCAGTAATTGCTCGGTTTAGCGCAATATCGCGGCCTCCTGGGACGTGCGGGATGTGTAGTACGTGCGGTACGATCATCAAACACGAATTAGGTACCTACATTCAGCGCGTTCCTGGCCAACAGCCGACCTCTCCTCTTCCTAGGTTCGCATTACGCTTTATCGCCTCGCCATGTCACCGTCTCTATATTATGTTTCTCACTGCAGTAATCTCCCAGCGGCCATATAGCGACCACACGAATGGGATTGGTATCAGCCACGTGGAGAAATTGGGAAATTGATGGAGAATGATTGAGGTTCTTTTTCTTGAACTGCTTTCTGGAAATTTAGTGAATTTGTTATTCTTGTTAGCTATCAAGGCTATTACTGATCTTGTTAATAGTACTGAGCTCTTTAGTAAATTATCAGAAGTTGCTACTGACCTCTGATGATGGCCTTTTAAAAGCTCCTTTCTAAGGAGCGAAGATGCTAATAGATTGAACTCCAGAAAATAGGACTGAAACCCTCCGATTCCGGAAACCCTCTTCTGTGAGATTATTCTTTCCTTGTTCTCTTCGTTCCTTCGAGACTCAGCTTCTCCTTCGGCCTATGAACAATAGCTTTCTTCGAGCAATTCTCCAGGCCCTCCTTTTGCCCGCAGATTTTCATTTCAGATCTGGCTCCGTCCTCTCTCCCAAAGGAAGAAGAAGTTGCTCGCTCCGTCCGTTGATTTCAATCTGTTTGACGGCCTTGTTCTCCACTTTGGGAAAACTTAGCAACGTCTACGACCACTGGCGGGACGTGGAAGACGGGGCCGACCTCGCCGAGGTCTTCTGGAGACATTCGTTATCGTGAAAAGGCATCGCAAGAGCATTCGATGTCATTTTCGGACTTTTCCTTCCGTTATCTCCTTGGCGAAGACTTGCCGCAGCCATCAGAAATCCTTTCCGACTCCAGGACATTAGAGATGGCCATTTTGGACTTTGAATATCCTGCGAACCAGAGAATATGGAGGAGATTAAGAGGAGAAGAGAATTCCTGTTGCAGAACTAACGGTAACCGCACAGTGGCTGCTGCTCTTACCCATTTTTACTCATTTTACTTTCTTTTCAGTAGACTGCGAGAACCGCTTAATCCCAGGAGCGTAAGAGGAAGGAATTACGGTAAACGTTGATTTGTGGCAGTGCTATTCCTCGTTGCATCATTATTTATAATTTGCGGGTATTAAGCAGACTCCTGGGTGGGTCCTCTTCCTTGATCCTAGCTTGAGTTATGTGCACGTGCTACCATACCCAATAGGACCTGATCCTATATACAATAACAGAGAATAGAAAACTAAAAAAAGAGTCAATGGTAGTATGATATTGTCATACAGAAATACACGCGGGGACAATTCACCCTTCAGTCTTCAGCTTAGTCATCCCTTTTTATTATCGCAAATAAGGTCGTACCCCAATTGGACCAAGGACAGTAGTGAGAAGCTTAAGGGTGACAGGGTAAACCTAGGAATCCTAAATTCCAATTTGGACTCCTTGATGGACCTGATGAACGAAACGCAGGATATCCTCTACGGGCTTGCTATTCTCAAGAATAAGTATTCTACGGGCCGTTTATTTCACCACGGAGCCAGAATAGCATACGGCGCCGAGATAACAGAATCAGATAGCGGCCATGCCATCCCTTGTTCGGAATAATACCTTGCTGGGGTATAACTCACAGTTGTCAGACTAATATTTTCATGAAGAAGAGCGTCTCGTCTCCCAGTTGCCGTTGCTTACTTATGGTTGCCAGGAATAATGCCCAGTCTGCGCGAGATCCTTACCACTATAGGGTATCCATACGAAAGGAAGGGTAGTTTGACATCCACTAGTCATCCTGGAGTAATTTCGTCCTGGCAAGTGAAGGAGGACATTCCTGAAGTCGATGGTGCGGATAATTAGCATAGGACGTAAAAGAATGGGGCTCCAGCGACTGGGGCTGGAACTTTGATAAATACTCGATTGAGGACTCGAAAATGTGAGACTTGAAAATGGCGTCGACAAGATTCAGGCTCTAACGTGGATCTTCGTGTCTCGAGTGTCAAGTATCTCAATGATACGCGAATTCCATTTAAGTCGCAGAGCCTGGAGTGGGAAATTGAAGATATTTACGCGATTTCGTAAAGCCGTAAATCAATGGCGAATTGGAATTCCCCACCTAATAAATCACCATTATATCTAGCGACCCTTCTACGTAGTCTGTAGTCCATGCTCGATCCTCCCACCAATATAATATACCCTGTACACCTATACTATATTCTATATCGTATAGAGGACTTATTGGCTTATATACTATATAATGTACAGCGTAGCCTTACACTGTACTCTTATTATATATCTACGTTATAGACTATAGCTATGTCAGATAGAGCATACACATTATAGGTATTCTATATCTTTTGTAAATGTTACAATCCCGGTAAAGTGAAGTGGGGCATCGTGGGGAGAATAGTCAGACCGTAGGCATTTTATTTGCTGACAAAAACCCCATAAAACACGCCTCCGAAACAATTGCAATATTTTCTCTCTGGCGTCGAGTACCTACTCCCGCCTCACCCTTGGGAACATCGTCGTCGACATTTGAATTCGCCGTTAAACACATCGGCCTATCTTAATGGACATCTCCCACTGGCTCTCAGGTTGCTCGTTCTCCATGTTCGAATTACACCTTCCACTTCCGGTTACTTTACTATCTAGAAATCCTTTGTATACTCGTTTCTCGTAGATGTCCTCGATGAAATCCGTATACTCGACGTCCTGGATGAAGAAGGAAGAACCCATCTGTTTCTCAAGGTCTTACTATAATGATGTCATATATCATAGAATGGCCGACGGTCCGGAGCGACCCGATTGTTTCGGATCGTAGGGGCCAGTAGCTGACGAGAGGCACCCAGGGGAGGTTCCTGAGGGTCTGTAAGGGTCGTAGAGTAATTTCTTAGATCGATTGGCTTCGAAGCTTCGACACTGAGGGAAAAATAAAAATGGCGCGTCGTTAAACCACTGGACTTTTGCCTCTTTTGTACCAAGTTCTAGAGGGTTTCTTGGACCTGATGAACAGGATGGGTGTTCATTGAGCCCTGTAACTACCCTATATGGGTTACAGTTTCGGATGGTGTTGGAATCCTAAATGGTCAGATCCCCCAGGTATCGATAGCAGCTCATTCAGGATACAACGGAGTTAGACGAAGGTACACGAAGGGAATTGCAGGAAAGGGTTGGTGGGTGGTGGGTGGGTCGTATTAAAATGTAAATGCGTTGTAGCTAGTTATTATGCGGAGCGGGTGAGCTCTTCGACGATGCGACCCTCGTGCCTCGTCGTCGTACACCCCTACATCCCTCATCGTAAACACCCGATAATGGTGAAACCGTGTCACCTACCCTTAACCCCCCTCCCCCATGGACCACTCGCGAGAACGTTCGACGAAAAAGTTCTCGCCCTTCATTTCCGATTTTACTTCTCCACCCCAAATGACTTTGCTTTATATTTCTCAATGCGCCCCCAACCCTATTCTAGCAGTCTCGCTATAATCCAATTACTCTACTACTGACTACACTTTTTAAAAATGACCTATGTATAATTAAAAAAATTTTTTTTATAGGGCGCCTCAATTCACTCCAGTGCACTTTGCGTCAAATGGTCATCAGGGGGGATGGTAATGTGTAGCCACGTGCCGGCATTCATTAAGTGTCTTCCCCTTACACAATACAGTCTCTCGCACTGAGTAACTGCAAATAGCAAACAGGCAGAGTAGCTGCTGTACAGTGTACACTCGTGGACGTTATATAAACATGTAGTCCAAGCCGCAATCCTGTGCGGAGATGGCTGACACACCGCAGTCGCAATGCAGCTGCTCTGAAACACGATTCCCAAGATATTTACCAAAACAGCAATTCGCAAATAGAAATTGTTAAGAGGTCTAAAGGATCGCCAAGGTGTACAAAGTTGTCTAGACAGATTGATATGTTTGATCTGAATTAATAGATAATTAATTAACGAACGAAAACCTTGTTATCATCATGAAAGATCCTTGGTATAAGCTTCTGAAAATTGTTAGGTGGTCCTGATCAATTTTTCATCGTTCAATATTTCTTGTTAAGTATCAATAGACATCTGAAAATTGATTTTAAATTAAATTTTACAAATTTTCTATTCTGTACCTAATACAGCTTTACCTTAGTAATTTCCTTCTCTCTCTCTCATGGGATCCTTATTTCTCATTTACTTACTCTACGATTCCCCTAGTGCTCAACTGTGTGTATTTCTCCAGGCAGAGAAGTTTTGCGAGTCCGTTGCAGCTGCAGCTGCCACTGCGGTTGCATCACCCTGGGGCGTCTCCTGGCAAGAAACCTTAAGCCACGTTCACATCCGAGCAATCTGTGTAACGCTTTTATCGCGTTGTCGCGAGGTAAGAGATAGAGGGTCTGAGACTGGTTAACGAGTAAGCGAGTAACTGAGAGAGTACATACTAACGGTGGATAGGGTTAGAACGAAGATAGGTGTGGGTGCGAATTACAGGCTTGGCAGGTTACTTCGCTCCTTCCGGATTCAGAACTCTTGAATATTTCAATTCCTATACAAAATACAAGAGATTATTAAAATATTTAAACGAGGCCGTCGGTCGGTCGTTACGTACAGACCTACATCTCGCAAAGTTCTCAATTAAATGCTAACAAGGGAGGAGCTCTTTCCACCTGAATACCGTTCCCATGGAAGTTGCTACCTTACCGTACCGGCTGATATTGTTTTAACGAGAGTATGAGCAAGTAATTTAATCACCTTCCAGTAACATCTCCTCTGAGTATTTATATATCTTACACTTTTTTTTTCATTTCCGCAAATGTTTGAACTGTCAGCCGATTGAATCGTTTGACGGGATCATCCCCCTGTCTGTCGTTTATCAAGTCCTTCCTCTAAGGATAGCATATCAATTTCTACCCCCACCCCTCCACTTCTCTTCTCTCTTTCCTTCTTTTTGAGTCAACGTTACTTTCTTAATAAAATATTTGAAGAGACTCATGAGTCACTACTCACTCAACTCCCACTGAGCCGAACGTGCCAGCACGAGAGATGTGCTCGAGGTAAATTTTAATTTGCAACTAGTTAAAAAGTTAGCCGGCCTCCGGGGTAGTTTGCGAGTCTGTAGAGGTAGCCGCGAAAAGGGGTGACCTGGGAAGCGGTGCCGTGGCGATAATAAGGAGCGAACTTTCACCCAAGTACTTAGCGCGGTACGCCACGGAATTCTGCAAGTCTCCATCCATCTATCCCACTATTGTGAGCCAGTGGGATATTCTCACGAAATTGATATTACACATAACGCGAGTGCCTGAACGAATTTACCATTTTTTGAAATTCGATGATTCAACTGTTCATAGTCGACATGGCTGCAAGAAGATGAGTTGATGTCATTTATATTGTTGATAAAAATAAGTGTATATCATACCTGCTTTATTCAATAATTTGATAATGCTTAAGCACAAGTGACATATCGGTGCAGTCGATTTAACCCGATAAACTAGAAAGATCAAAAAACAGAATCAATAGTCTCTTCTACTTATACGATATGAGCGATGGAATTCATCCATCTTGAATTTCTCAATGTAGTATACTACATTGAGCCACTAGTGTTGCCCATTCTCCTGCGGCACTCCTCTTTCGATGCCTGTGTCATAGAACTGCGAAGATCTTTCTCTATAGTGGTACCGTAATACTACCCTTTATCCATATACTAGCTGATACTATTGCTGCCTACTACCCCCCTCAATACAGGGGGAAATCAACATCGATAGTCACCACTCGGGGAAGAATCGGTAAGCCGAGAGCCACGGTATCAGCATTGGAAAAGGATTTGCATAATGGACAGCGGTGCCAATGCGGCAGGCTAACACCAAGGCTTCGCCATTATTCGCTTTACCCCACCGACCTACCTTTTCCAGGGGTTGGTTATACGTGCGATATCCTTCCTTTATTCACCCCATGTTGTTGTATCCTCTATCGTACGGAGGATCTTATGAAAATACAAAAATATATATAAAAATACAGACTTTGGTATGGACTATACTATACATATACACTATGTGCGATATAGGCACGTTTGATAAACATCGGCAAGGAGGGTGGAGGGGGAGAAGCGAAGAACAAAGAACATCAAAGTGCAAACAGTGAGCAACCCTTATTCGAAAAGGGTATCGATGTAATTCCGTAAAAATGGAATAAAGAAGCGGGATATCCGCGAAACTACATAACCATAACTATATTACTTTATAATAGAAGTTATTTACCAGGATGGGGCAGAGGAGTAGGAGAAAATGGATATAAAACAAGCAGAAAGAAGCGGGGCGGGGAGAGAGTGAAAAGAAAGAAGTAGTGAAAGAGGGAGGAAATAGTACTTCGCCATGAAGATCCGATTTCCATCGGAGTCGATCATTAGGATGATTCTTGGTAGGTTAAAGGCAGAAGTAATAGGTGGGTTAAGAAGGGGGAGTGAGAGAGAGAGAGAGAGAGAGAGAGAGAGAGATGAGGATGAAGGTAAAGGATGGGAAATAGGAGTAAGAAGAAGTTACTGCTTACCTCACGAAAGGTATAAGAGGATGCTTCTTTCGCTTTGACGTCCCTTGGGGAAGAAGTTGCATTCTCGTTACTCTTCCGGGTCTGCTTTAAACGTGATACGATAAACTGAACGTAACGAGTAGAATCGATTGTCTCGAAAGAGTCGATTGATTCCTTGTTCCTTCGACTTCTGAAACGAATCGAAATACGTACGCATGTAACCTCTCCAGAGAGAAAAAGGTAGAAGCGAGTAATAAAGAATATTTCTATCTTCATTGTCAATCAGTGAAAATCTAGTAATCCTGGCTAAGGCCTGGAGCAAGGAGGACTAGGAGGAGGGTTTCGACTTTGACTCGACAGTTTAAATAAAGTTTCCAGTTCCCATGGGAAGCTCCTTACTTACAGAGTATCATACTGTTCAAACAGCTGAGATTTAATTCGATACCGTGCGGTATCAAAACAGTCTCCTGTAACGAGAGTGACTGCCGGTTTACTTTGGTCCGATTTTCAATTAATTCAATTACCCTGGCAATAACGATAAAGCACGTAGTCTCGTCATCCTACCGTGGCAGTGAGGATGAAGTATGAAGAAAAAAAGTGCCATTACAGAAAAAAAAGCAAAGGAAGATAGAGGCTCGAGACTTTTTCCAGCAATTTTTATCAGTATAAAATTGAGAGTAACATAACCTAACCTTTCCTTTGATGAACCTGAGAAATTTCTCGTTAGCATTGCTAACGTCGGAGTCCGAAGGTCGGCTTATACGTAGCATGAAAATCCCTTGGCTTATTATACAGCCAGTTTTTTCTTACTCGTTTCGCGTCCTCACTTTTTTTTTCACGGGCCCTTTCACAGCTTCCATCATAGATAATGGCACCCGTGAGGAAAGTATACGCTTTTCTCCTCGCGAAATCCATAGCCGAATCTTCAGGGAATTTGCCCCTTTTATCCAGCACGGTATCCTCATTGGCAAAACCCTCTCGAAAACCCACAGCCTGCATACCAGAGACCGATACCCTCCACAACGTCATCGGCACTCACGACTCTTGGCAACATCGGCCATTTTCAACTCCCGAAGTAGACCCACGAGGATCGACTACTGTATTTTGACTGGATGTGTAATGGGAGACGTTCGTACGAAATTAAAGTGGTGGCGCGTGAGTAGAATTCCGCAGAGCCCGCGAAAAGTCTTTTTTTTTAATATCGTGAACATTGGTACTACCGATCCTAGTGTCCTTTTATAGTTACAAGGGTCGGTGTGTTCAGAAGGTGGTACGAGGAGGGTACAGGAAGGTTTGAAACTGTGAAAGTTTTACTTTCTGAACGATTCTCCCACCCACCTTCCAAGTATCTAATGGAGGCGAAAATGTCGATCGAAGTCGTTTCGTTCCGGTTAATTCCTGTCGAAATTTTCTGCGTCCCAAGAATCTTCATGTTAAAAACGACAAAGTCGAATGGAAAACTCGATAAGTAGCCAAACGTGGTCGAATCTAGTGGAACACATCGTAGGATATTTGAAAGTGGATTCGAGGGAAATAACTTTTACCTATATATACACAGTCAAAGGAAGTTACTGGTACAAAATGGCTTCTATCTCAGGCTGATATTCCTATCAATGAGGATACGATCGTTACTGCTACTTGAATCAAGTCCTTAGACATCTATATGTATATACATATATATGAAATGAGAGAATTCTGGTACCCGAAGAAGATGCTGTTTTAACGATAAGTATAACTGTGCCACTTATACTGAGCGTGGTATAGCGCAGTGTAATTGGCTCTTCGACTTTTTGGCTATAGGAAATCTTACGCGGAACAAAATGGCAATTGGAGTTTCTTATCAGTTCTTAACTTATTGTGGAGAACTAAGGCAGTAAGGAAATGAGCACGTTTATACTTGAGAATCTCGAAAGCCATTGTGATTTTACGGTGCGTTAACGATATTTCATCTAAAAGAAAAATATTCCTGCCCCCCTTATAAGAAAATAATAGATAGTCGAGGAAGAAAACCAAAGGTTTCCGATAGTTCATAAATAACTACAGTATAAAGGATGTTTCGTATGAAATAAGATTTACAGGTCGATGGTGGTCAATTTTATGGCGGCGATGCAAAAAATAATCTCGGCGCGTGACCAGTCAGCTTCAGGGGCGGCTCGTTTCATGGGGAGCCAAAGGGTGACAGCCACTTCCTGCCTAATTGCCAGCGGGTCCCTCGTCGCTCGGAAATCTCCGCGAAATATTACTTCCGGTAGAAGCCAGCCTTTCCAGATCGGTATAGGTATATGTATTATATGTTCATGTGGAATATACGGCCGAGATTCCACGATATTTTATGTCTCCTGTATATTATATCTATATACTCATATGTACACGTGACAGACTATGGCATTTTCGTTTTCCTGTCTTTACGAGGTAGTTTCGTCGCGCTCGAGTGATAACTCGACTCTCCATTAAGATGGAGGAGAACTTAGCTGGGAAGGTCTTGCGGATCGAAGCCAATAAGTCCTTTGGCTTCGTTTCTAATTCGACTTTGGATCTCCCTTTGCTGCTGAATATCCTCGATTCATCTGTATACCAATTCGTGGTAAAGCATTTGTATGGTGGTAGGTAACTACGTAGATATGTAGATGCAGATAGACGTTGAAATTCCTTTGCGTTTCCCGTAGAAGCAGCCAATGAAATTTTCTCATTTAACCGCATTCGTAAAAGGACCGCCCCAAATAAGGGTACAACGGAGATGTTGGATATCGCCGCACCTTGGGACGCATAACCGTAATTAACGGGAGGGCAAAAATAGGGGCGGATAGTGGAGGGTTTGCCAGGGGGGTTTGCTAAGTGAAAACTCATATTTACTGGTTAGCAGGCTCAGACATCCGCAGTAATACTGCATTACGCGATACCTGGGGAATCCAGGGGATCTAGGGAATATTCTGTTTATTCACTGAAATAAACCTAGTCTCAATGCACTGAAAATTGTTTCATACATTATTCTTCACGCACGCTACACGCTATTGTACATATATTAAATCCATAATTAGATAAAACGCATTGGACACCTTGAAGTCGCATAACCTTTTTAATTCAAATTTCTATGAAATATAAAAAAATTGTACGATTTACTCAGTGGAACGGATCAGTCCCAAAGCGTGACCAATTATTGAACTCGAAGCTACTCGGGCACGAGTAAGTAATTGCTCGATAACCAGTGCGAGCGATGTCGTTTAAATAATTAATACATTCAATAACTCTAGTCGGCTTAATAATTTTCATTTCACAGCATTGTGTCTGCTGACGGCTCATAATTTTATATGATATTCGAACTCCATCAGTAGATATTATCATATCGAACCATCCCTGCGTTATCATCTCCTATTGTGACAGTTCTGAAATCAATATAAATGAACTCACTAAAGAGCCATCAAGTATACAGTAATAAACGCTCATTTGATGACCGATTAACGTAAAGTAAGTGTAACAATAGTTATTCGTACGAATCGCTCTGATTCATCTAACGTGTTTTATATCTGGTTTCCATGGTAACCATGCTACTACACGCTGAGCCATTAGGCGCACAAACGTTTTAAGCCACCGGAACGACGTAACGTAATAACCGACAGACATTATCACGATGAAAGGATGAAAATTGAGGCGTCCTTGCTGAAATGTTTTAATGTATCCTCTATTTCCATTATGCGTCAAACCTAGATACCTATTCCACATTAAGCACCTCAACGTCACCTAAACACGAAGCCCGAACATCAGATTGATGGTCTGGATAGTAGGGTGACTTGACAATAGACCATCAGACCAGTCAATATTTATCCAAATAGCTATAACTATACGTCACATTGAAAAACAAACGTTTTAAAATATAAACGACAGAAAATTTAATCCTATGACGAAATAAGAATACATGTTAAACTCAATATACAAACTTAACAAATCAACAAACTCATGGGAAAAAATAAAATTGCTAAAAAGTCGATAGGAAAGTTTAGCAAAGAGATTTCAAATCGAGTGCATCACTTAATCATATTTTCAATTCAATAGAACCAACTCAATTTAGCGAGTCAGTCTAGTCAACGGCTAGTGCGAGTATTATGAGTGCAGGCGGCACGCAATATCATATTTAGAGAGGTCAATTCAAAGTTAAAGTACCTCAACATAGGAAAGGGCTTTTCGCTTCGGTGAAGTCGAGAAGTCTGAGTAGTTAGTTATACTAAACTTAGATGCAATTCCAGGGCCGGGTGCAGCAGTGCACTCTTGCGGCGAGCAAGTCCATTGTGCATAGCGCTGTTTCCCTCGGCGACCTCAACGCGTTGCGTGTCTACCTCTATACAGTTGTATAAGTGCCACAGTTCTATCGTAAGGCACCGTACGTATTTCACTTATTTCGCACATACGTTTACATACGTATATGTATACATATATACAGCCATAGATGCAATTCCTCATGGTGAATAATATATGTCGCCAAATGCATGTACGAATGTCGAGCACGTGGGACGTGTGCACCAGCGAATATCGTGTTCAATTCTCAAGTCCAAGTTTCTCAGGACAGACGTGTAGCTTTCCAGATGAAAGAGCTGCGGTTGGCTCTGGGAGTTAGGGGACTGGTATAGTATATAGTCAGCACCGGGAAATCTAGGGACGAGGTTCTCGAACTCGCATCCTGAGGTTCTTGAGCTTTCCTCGTCTCCCTCCTCCTCTGGATCAAGTTTGCTTCACTCTGAGAGGTTAAAAATTCTTCTTTGAATCTCTTGGCACTGTGGAAATTCATAAAAGTAAAATGTACTGCAACGAATTTACATACTTTCTTGATCAGATATACCTTGTAGGCTATGGATCCAGTTGTCTCGTCGTCCTGATCATTGTAATCATTAGCGTGGATCTTAATTCTACTTTCGTCTCTCCTGTCTTTTTCTTATCTCCCTTGAGACTTCTATACGACGATTCTTCCTGGTTCCAGCTCGTATCCTTGGGGAGTCATTAAATTTATCAGACACACCCCTCGTCTACCAATTTCGTGCTGACTTCGATGTCCTGGGTAGGTTGCTAAGCGTCTTGTAGGAAATAATCGAGTTAAGAACCCTGTTAGAGACGTCCTGGCTTACGAGAACGACCGCGTCGTTGTTAATTCTGTAATAGTTAGCGAGAATAGAGTATCAAGTGAAAATAGACTTAATATAATAGTAGACCCGGTTCGATGATAGTTTAGAGTTAAAATACAAGAGATGGAAATAGCGTAGAGATAAGAATTGAGTAACAAGACAGGAATAAATAGATAGATAGACTGTTGTTTATATGACAAAAGATTATTCCGTCACTATGGATCTATGATTTTGCCAGGAGATGCTGCCCGTACCGCTATTTCGTTGGATGGAGGTTAACGAAGAGTAAAACCAAGAAGCTAGAAGAGTGGGCGTAGGTAGTAGAGGTAACGTCAGTTTTTGAAAGTAGTTGCCCGTAAACTCGAAGCTGGAAAGTAGACAAGGAGAAGAGGGGGGTTAGGAGTAGAATGAGAAGGGAAACAAAGAGAAATGCCATATTGCAACGTCGGAGTGCCTCAGAGCCGGTAAAAAATTCCTCCACCGCTTTCTCTTTGTTTCTGGTTTAATCTTGGCAGGGGATGCTGGTTACGCATATCTATGTACGTATGTATACCTACGCTGTGATGACAGGATGTCTGGGATGAACGTGTACCTAGAGGAGCAGCTCATCCAGCATCCCAGGGACGTCGAATGAAATGCTCTTCCAGTCTTCCTTTCAGTTGTCCTCCCTTTAGATTCCATTCCGGCAACCCTTGATACCCCGAGGGATAGCACTGGTTCTTACTCGTACGCTATATATGTACCAATTGCATTGGCATTCACGTAGGAAAGAGGATTTGAGAAATCGAGAAATCGAGCACCTTTGAAATCGTAAGAGGAATTCAAGTGAGAATTCACGCGGGAGTCCGTTTTAACGGCGACTTCCGCTCGTCTTGGTTAATCCAGGAGCTCTCTCGGAAACTCAATTTTCACAGCTCCAGCCGCGTTAGGACAGTTATCCTGTCCCTTGTAATGAGAGCATCTCTGGTACACGGTCCGACCCAGACCTTCTCCAGGGAGCAAACCCGCTTCATTTGGTTATGTTATGAAGCGAGGTTACGTCCAACCCCCGAGGCAGTAAAACAACTCTATAATCCAGCCATGCCATAACCTCCCAGAAGCCCTTGGCCTGGGTGGCTAGCTGTCTTCTCTCTTGCGAAAGCCGAGCATACATATAAGTAGCTCAGCAAATTCCGAACAGAGAAGCCGATGAGTTTGTGAATGAAAAAGAAAATAAATAATGAGAATTTGAGGTTATACGATGCCATATGCATCGAGCCAGAATCGATTTCTCGTAACTCTTAGGAATTGCCTAGAGCCAACCGAGTGGAATAATGTCGAGCATTAGCAAAATAGTTGAACGGTTATGCCTATGATAGGAGTGCGTTAATGATGGGACACCGTTACGTGAGAAGGTCTGTAGCGAGTTGTTGCGCCTCTAATGAAATTCTATCCAGTCTCCCATTGTCCCTTGTGTGTCGTAGAGAAACGCCATACTGCAGAAAATAACGTCCTACGTACCATCATGGAAACGGTTTATACATTTGAATTTCGGGTGCAATAATACCAAGGCTCAGTCACGTTTCGCCATGGCTCCGGCATCAGGTGGACTGCCGGAACGGAACTGTTGGGAGGCTCTCTAGCTATTGGCGATCGGAGCGACGCGGCGCGGCGGAACGCGGTACTTCGGCGAATGCGTTTCGTTAACAAAAGCGTCACTTTTAATTACGCAGCTGTGGTATTCGAGTATCGGGCTACTATCAGGACAGTGTCGAGGGGGGCGTCCAGGGCATCCGGAGTGTCCGGGTATCGGCGAATCGGTGGCCTAGCTGTGCTGGTCAGCACGATATTGGCTATCGCCTCTGCTCGCCGCATTGCATCCCCACCGGCGTAATCTGGAAATATTAGCCCGCAACCCCAGCCCCTCATACTACCAACTATACCCCTAGCTGGATCCTCTCGTATCACCGATGTCCAGGACACGCGCCACGCGGCAGCAGCCAAACGCAATGGCTACTCTATGTATCAGATGGCTATATAGACTTATGTATACTACTGTATATACCTAACCTATAGAACGTCACATATATACATATATATAGATACGTGAACGAGAATCAAGTAGAGTACACGCAGAAGAGAGATAGAGAGTATACCACGAGAATGAGAAAGACAGAGACGGAGAGAATTTCTCTCCAGTGAAATATTGAGACGTCGGCTGTGTAAACGGAAGCACTATTAAATCACAGGATGTAGGTATTAAGCTGGCTTCCGGTTTAAGTGCACAAGCCTGGCATGCCCTGCCCTGTCACGCTTACTTCTTGATGAGGATTTTGAATTTTTTGTTCCCCCCCTAAACATATAATATACGTATTAATGCAAATGGATGAAAGTAACATCATCGTCATCCCTTAATATTATTTTATTATTCAGGCATCTCTCCCTCCTCTCAATCTTTTGTCTACCCTTGCTTCTTCTTAGGGGCTCGAACCTCTCTGAAAGTAGGCTCATGGTTTGGGGGTACTGCCCGTAACTGCCCTAGGTCACGAAAGTCAGCATAGGGGGTAGCATCCCTTCGGGCAGTTACGTGTTACTTTCATAGGCGATTTGTGCAATTCGCACGGTACGGAGCCTCGTTCGCAAATTACTGGGATTAGATTACACGTGATTTATCGTACGAATTCGAGCGTTTCGAGGTGTAATATAAAACGAAATGGTGAACGAGCTCTCGGCATGAGACCCTTATACCAGTATGCTTGAGCGTTTCGCAATTTTACAATGGAATAAGTAATATAATAAGCGGTTCGTGTACTACATACATTGGTCTACCAACTGGCAATCATTACTGACACAAATAGCAGGGGATGAATTGTTATTGGTTTATACCCTGGATTCCCTGTCTATTCTTACGTCACCGTATAAAAGATATAGCTACTGGCAGTCATAAATCTTACTGGGTAGATCTTACCACCCTTACCTAATATGTATTTCTCTCGCATCCATTTTCCTCGTTACGATATATATTTACGTCAAGGTCGTATTTTCATGTTTCTTTTTACAAACTTCAGTATAAATCGTTAAAAGTCCACCCTTGGCCAAGGGTTAATACAAGGCATACCGATACAAGGTTCACGGTCCATTACGCCCTTGGACAATTCATTCCCGAATGTGGTTTATCGTTGAAATTAAAGAGCTTCAATTTAGATACCCCGCTTGTAGCAATAATATGTCCGAATACATATACCCGAATGATATATCCCAAAGGACGTAAAAATTTATCAGGCGTGTAATTTTTTGACTATTTTCACAATTCTTCTAACCTGACCACTGACTAATTTTTCACTGTTAGCGCAAAAAGTTGTTCATCTCGATTTACAGGAACATTTCAGTCACTCATCCACGTCGGTTTCTGGGTCTCTTTCATCCCTGAAGATCTCCACGGTCCTTGCTCAAGTTCTTGAGGCAACCATACTCGAGCACTGTACAGCCAAGTGGAATACCATCCCTAAAACCTCATTCATCCCTACAGTCAGTAGGAAGAGTTATTTTTAACGAGGGGCACGAATAGTCGCGAATGAGCGGTGAGCCGAGCCGTTAATTTTCAGCAGGCTGCCAACAGCCCAGCCAGGCACGTAACAGAAGCAACTGTGTGACGTAAAACGGGCCATGCGTCTTCGAGCCGGACACTCGAGAAATACGCCCGGTAATTGCATTTGTGTGTAGCCGAGAGCCTTTATTCCGTTGGCATTTATTCAGTTCAAAGAGGCAGCCCACTTAAGGAGGAGATAAATGTATTTGCCGGTGCCGCGAGTTCCAAGCCGAATCCCGACGTCGTCGCCATTCTATTTCTTTCATGTCTGCCCCAGTACAATATTTTCTTTTTTTTCTCTCTTGCTATCAAAACGGAAACGCGAATACAAATGTAAACCGGCTTGTCTTCTCGATTCTGTATTTACTCTCGATTGTTTTCTGAAATGATAAATCCAAAGGGAATAAAAAGGTTACCCCCCCCCCGCCCCCGTCGAAGTCGTTGCCCCTACGTAAATAAAATCAACAGCCATCACTCATCAGCTTTCTGCAACGGCCAACCGCCGTGTACCCCGAGAATTTAAATTTCAACGACATCCAATCAGAAAGTTCCAATTAAACGAGAAGCAATAACAAACTCACCCAAGGATCCTCGAATAAATATGAAACTTGTGTATAATAAATAGGACGAGGATTGCAATTGTCTGTGAGAAGAGGGATGACGATCGAGGGGTGGAAGAGAGTCCGGGTTGTATACTCTATAGCGATTATAACGCGTATACGTAGATTGGGTGCTGTTATCTATAACTATACAAGTATTACTGTATATATATATATATATATATGTAGATGTATATACATATATATCCAGCGCATGCATGTACCAAGAGAGGAGAAAGAGGGTGCAACACGCGTATCGCAATAACGTTGTCGCGCAGTAAGTTCTACCATGTTCCGCCAGTAGCGCCACTGGCGACACTAGCAACACGCTTTACGGGTGGTAATAAAATCTTGTAATTTCACGCAATGCGCTTACGTAGTCAGAGGGATAACCTAGTCGCGCGTCTCAAACTGTCCTCAACCTCTCGTCACGTGAGCAATGCGATATTGCGAACGACTGTAGAACTCGCGTCTAACACCCTTAGAGTTATGTTGAAACTCTAGTACCCATATAAGCAACTGGTATGCTGCCACGTACATGCATATTTTACCTTTTTATGATATTGTCAAGTATTTGAGAAATATGGGATATCACGGAGATTAAATGACGCTGACAACTCGATACAGCTTCCTTTGCTATGTCAATACGATCTGCGTCTAGTTACTGGTTAATTTATACATGTATGTGTACTAGTGGAGATTTATTAGAATATCAATATAACTGTCTGGTATATAGTGCGTTAGAAGTGTTTCTGTAATTATATTCAGAGTCAGTGGTACCGATAGTGCCAAGGGGTTAACGAAGGGGAAGTCTGTGTAAAAGTCTAAGAAAAATATAATAAAAGAAATTTCCAGTTCGAGGGTGACACGTGGATGGATAAACGTAACAGGGAACATCTGTTAACTTTATAGAAATTTATATAAGGCTTTTGGAGCATGTAAAGTAGCTATAGGTTTAGCATTTACCTAGGTAAGCATTATATAAGGTGTACTAATTGTAAGTATTACGTATAAGGTATAGAGCTATGCTCGGTCCGATAATAGATTCCCCATTGAGCGGCACAGAGCCACAGTGAATCTGTAACTCGGGCGATTCAACTGTTTACAAAGTTTGTCGCTCGAATGAAAATGGGAGTTTGGCTAACTCCTGCATTCAAACTCGTACGACTGGTATACGTAGGTGGTGCCAGTGCCATTTTACCTTTGTAAATACGTTACTCGAGAGAGGGTCTTTGTTCCTTGTGTATCGAGGATCGGAATACCCAAACGGTGGAATGTACTTGACGAATTGAAATATTGTTACGTGCGTGCCCGCCTTTACGTCCAGGCACATGTATATGTATACGAAGAGACAGTTACCGGGTACAGTCGTAACACTGTAGTATCCGTTGAGACAGCAGGAGACAACGGGGGAACATTAGGAAATTGCAAAATAGAATGTACCAGCTTGAGCACGAGATGTCTCTAAGCTGGTTGCATACTTGGACGGGTGGATGCTGGGACAGCTCTGGAGACGTAGGTATGGACCTGGTAGTGGGATTGTCGTATTTGGAATTCCTTGAAGATTCAAGAGTATCACGGGTGAAGAAGATGAGATGGGACTCTTCCCTAGCGACTTTTGAATGGCATCCCGGGAAAATCTTGGACTTGGTAACAGGTATGTATAAATACAATATCCCTAAAGTCCATTACGGTACGTTAAAATTCTAGGAGCGGATCGATGCCTGATGACTATCAGGTAAAAAGGAGGAGCAGGAGTGTGAATAAGGTATGAAGCCAAAAAGGAAGGAGAAAAAAGGTGGAACAAAGGATCGTAGGGGCCAGTGAAGCTGAAGTGAGAAAGGAAGAGAATAAGTTCATCCCCTGTAACATGGGAAGCATCCCTCCTCTTAAGGTGCCTCCCGTAGCCAATCTCATCCGCCACATAAAAGATTCAAAAAAAGATTGAAAAAGATTTGCCCGACGCTCGCCTTACGTTAGCCACGGCAATGGAGGTCTACGCTCGCGCTTTATCCTGCCGATAAAATAATATTAAAACCGCGAGTCGAGTTAATTTTAAAAAACGTGGGAGGCTGTGCTTCAGCGTAAAAGAGAATGGCGTATGGAGGACGCGCTTCCTGTAATCTGCATTATAAAACTGACGAGCGGCTACCCCCTCGTTACACCCCTTGGACACCCTCCTTTGCAATCATCCACTCTCTACTTCTGTCTGTCCCTTCAGTTTTTCCCTAGGAACCTAGAGCCATTCGCTACCAACCATCCCCCTCGGCGCCATGGAGGACGCAGGTGTACCTAAAGCATAAATACAGTGTGTAATATTTTTATGTAAAGTGTTTCTAAGGGATGAACAGGTGGGGGTGGAGCGGGGCAAAGGATGTAGGACACTGGTTGGTCTGCGCTTATATAGACTATGTATGTTTTTGTATGTATATATGTGTATATAAATATGTAAACTCTTCCGTACTGACAATAAGACCGCAGAAACGTCCATGAGTCTCCCTCGCCAGGGGAGGCTGAATATTTGTGAGAAATGTGTGAGTTGGCATAACGTTGGGACGAGTATAGAACCAGCCGGAACGAGCGGTCCACTCCTCTCGGAGGCTGTATTGTTCCCTGGAGCAATTCCGCAGAGTTCTCCGTCACTCGTAAATATTTGAAGGCGGTAGCGTAAGCGATATTTGAGAGCGAGACCACGGTGCATACGGGCGGAACAGTCGCGGAAACCACTTGCGGAATACGGAATACGGACCGAACCTCTTCTAACATTTTCCAGCTCTCCATTTGCCTCTGTATATTCTTGAATGAAAATTACGTTTCGTATTCCACGTTCCGCTCGTTACTATTTCTGGTATGCGGTTCGTATATAGATTAAACAAAGGATTCTCTGTTTTTGGTATCGTGTAATAACTAAACGATTTTGCTATTTTGCGATTTGCCCAGGATCACTGCCTCGGGCCGAAGGTCTCTCTACCAGTGGGATAGCCCAGGCGGGTCGGAGACGTCGGGGACGCCGGAGACGCCGGAGAGGTCGAGATTCCAATTTAGATGCGGCAACGCGTCGGATAGACTTCGGGAGTCGTTTGTATACAAATTTGCGAGCGAACAGGAAATTAAGGACCGCGAGATCTTTCTGAAGAAACGAACGGTGAATCTGTTCTCTTTAAAAGAACTACTAAGCGGAAAAGCTTAAAAGAATTTTGAGAATTTTTTGTCAAGAGGAATTTTGGAAATGTTTAGTTTTTTTTTTATAGAGAATTTATTTACGGTTCTCCTTCATTGGGGAACTGTAGTTGCATATACTGTGTGTGCATATATATATATATATACATATTTGATATAGGTCACTGTTCGAAGAAGGGGTAAATTTTCGAAATGACAGGGCGCACAGGCGATACAATAAGTTCCAGTTGTCGGAGCCATTGTTGAATTTCTTTTGTATGGATGATAGATTGGAATTATCTTGCCGATCGATTGGTATCCCTGAGAGCCGCATCGCTTCGGGCTTCGGATATTTATTTCTTGCGGCAGTAGGCACACACCATTTCCGTTCGAAGAATAACAATTTATGGCGGTCTAATAACTTCCCCTTATCGCGTTTTTCGCTTTCCTTTACTCCCGGCACAGAAATGGCGGCCACAGTGGAATCTGGACTGGGAGCAGACCCTGAAGAGGTCTGTTTCGTTAGAGGGGTGGTTCGTCAGTCGAACCCCCCCCCCCCCCCCCTAGACATCCAATAGTCATTCTAAAATTAATACGCTGGAAATCTGTTTGATTCTCATTGGATTTTTCCGAGCGAAGTAGAGCAGCCGACCGGGATGCTGGATAATTCACGGAAGAGTGGGAGAAGAAGAAAAAAAAATAACTAGAGGAAAAAAATTTCTCTGCCGGGGGATGATTAACCCCGGACCACGGGCCGGGTGTCACGCGTGGACGCAATAAATTGTTTGAGAGAACTTTTTCATCGTTCTCTCCTTTTCGTCCAGCAAACAAATCCTTTTCCCACAGTTTATTTAGTATTTATTAATAAAGTTTAACAAGGTAGACGCTCGGTAAGCGAGAAAGAAAATATGAACAATTTTTAAAACCTACTTTCACCCTCTGAGAAAGTATGACGACGTCGCGGTTCTCTCTTCGGGGTATACAGCGGAAGTTGCAGAGCTAAAAATTCAGTCCCAAGCTCCAGGAGTGAGAAGGATCCAAGAGCTACCACAATTTGAAAAATACAACGCGACGGTAGGGGTAGGTTCTAGGCTGCCAAGGGTAGATATAATATATCGCAGTCAAACTTTTATTAAAACTGCTTCCGGTATTATTGCTTTCCGGATACGTGGGACCCTCCAAATGGTATTTCCGGGAGAGCCAACACGGCTAACCAATGGACCAGTGACGAGCTTGCCTTTGTAATATTTCTCTTCCATGACTGTATACACAGTTAAACTGAAAATTGAAAAGCAACCGGAAAAAAATTCAAAGGAATAATTTACCGACAGAAAACTCATCGAGTATCCAAATATCGTGAGTAGCCTGTATAATCTCTGTTTTATCGACGGTGTTCAGAGTGTTTACTTTCATGCTTAAGTCCATACGCATCTATCATGTATGGTTTTAGGTTACGTTACCGTACATCCACCGTGGTTGTACCACGGTATACCTCTGTATTACGGCAAATCCACGGAGACGATGTTGCTATCGAATCGTGAGTTGATACTAGGTCATTTCCGGAGGTTCCTGGCTCGAATGTTATTCCAGCCACGAGTTTACTAGGATCAGCTCGAAATCGCAAACGTGGCCCCCCTGTAGATATCGGGAGGCGTGCGAATTTAAATCTGCGTCTGCGTCTCTCGTGCTGTTTAAAGAAAACAAAGGTGAAGGAGGGGGGCATATGAGAAAATGAAGAGGAAGGCGATTGGCGATAAAAGAGAGGAGGAAGAAGAGGCTAACTTTAAAAGGAAGAAATCCGTTAGGAGGTTACGGCTGCGCGTGTCGGCAGTTGCAGCTGTGGATCCTCTAATCCGGCTCTTGATTAAATTCGTGTTTACGCGGAAAATTATACGGCGAAATATTGCTACTTAAGTCGCAAACGTTGGCAAAGCCTTGCGCGAAAGCATCGGCGCGCGTTCTAATCTAGGAGATTTAACGAGTTACATTCGAGTTAAGTTGCGTTAAGGCCAATTATGAATATGCGCATTTCTATTATCTTGCCTTTACTCAAATAGGATTTTCAGTTTGAATTTGTACTGGCTATATTGACGTATACTATTGATTCATTTTTTATTTAAAATCTCCAAGAGGCGTTGAGACGGAGCTGCTTCTCAAAAGGAAAACAGTACGGGCGACAGCTATAGAACGAGCCCTGAGGAAAAAGGCAGAAGCGCGAGAACGTGACAGAAATGGAAAGGACAATTTTTCTAAGGGACTATATTTCAATATTTCAATCTTGGCTGGTTAAGAAATATATATATATATATAAAGGAATGCCCTTACGTCGCGCGAGTCTCTATTTTCGCGTCTTTTCAGTTTATGCCTTTTACCATGAAAAGCATAACAGAGGGGTTGGTAGGGTTTAGTCGATATAGCTATAGGGTGACCCGAGAGAGTTAAAAAAATATGAACTTGGTGAAAGAGAGGGGTGGAGGGGGTTTAGGCGTAGGAGTGTTGACATCCATCGAATATCAGGATACGCTCGTTTTCAAAGTTCATCTTGAAACGTCAAGTGAGAAATCCATTTCCACGCGTTTCAAATGACTAAAGACAGAGTAATGTTCATTTAATCGTTCTACAGATTTTCAGAACGTGTACGTTCTGTATACGATTATATGTGGTACTAAATGTGTCCGCTAGGTGGTGCCACCATATTAGGAACGCCAAGGGAATATAATAAAGGCAGAAGCGTCATAAAAAATCAAGTTTGCAAGCAAAGTCAATTATAAGAGGTGAGTTTCGGTAATACAAAAAAATGCAGCGATTCGGAATCGCGAGAATATTTATTGTTAATCAATGCCCGTAGTGAGTGTGTGATTTTCTATCAGCCTGACGAAGCATTGCCGCAGAACAAAGGTAGGAAAAATTCTGTTCACTACCTCGTGCACCGGAATGCCAGAGGTATTTAATCTCGACCTAACCAACTGTTGTTCTTAATAAAGCCGAATACACTCGCTTCAGTTAAAATCAACAAAAGCATGGATCTAATAATACGAATATGATATTCAAGCAGGCAGAAATATTACAAAGACAAAAACATTTTTCTCTTAGTCAATTTTTTAAATAAATCAAAAAATAATGCAGCGGCAATGACAGTGTAACGAATGAATATTAATGAGGAAGACAGAAAGATTGAAATCCAGTAATAACGCATCAAAGTTTCCATGAACGCGATGTGTCAGTTTATTTATGAATAATTAACGGTATCGTCCAATTAGCGTTTAGCGGCCAACCGCCAGACGGCAGCTGTTACGGCAAACAGACTAACAAAATGATGATTTCCATGCGACTGTCTCTGTCACGATAACCAGCGGTCATTTCTATTTTAGAGGTTAGTTTGCC
Source organism: Trachelus iudaicus (assembly GCA_030142595.1). Taxonomy (NCBI): domain Eukaryota; kingdom Metazoa; phylum Arthropoda; class Insecta; order Hymenoptera; family Cephidae; genus Trachelus; species Trachelus iudaicus. The sequence goes on from JARQTH010000270.1 coordinate 69,391, forward strand.
AGGGGGTTTGTACCTGGATCATTATAGTTACATTCGCTTGGTAATAGTACCAACCTACAGATTCACAAATATATATATATATATATATATATATATATACTCAGGTTAACTAGGCCTGCCATCTCGAATACGAAATCGTGAGATATCGCAAGATCCGTTACTGGATAGGCACGCTAGTTATACTAAGCGGAATAGTTTCCCGTGTGAAACCCTCAGGCTGCGTTCGCACAGTTGCGACTGCGAGTTGAATCGAGGAACCACGAATAGTTCCGATCGAATTGCTAGAAACAATGCAAATTGATGCAGAATCAATATTAAGCTAGCTGGCATTTCTAATAAGATTCCTTATGGTATTACAGATATATTTCTCTGTTTGAGTAAGAGAGAATCTCCCTCTCCCTCTCTCTCCCTCTCTCTTTCACTCTTATGCACTAATGCACATATGCTAACTCCCTTTTCACAAGCATGCTCTGTCTGCATAAGGAGTTTTATTACCAGCTTTGGTCGTCCGTCTATAGTTATAGCACTGGCCCGCAGAGACTCTAAAACCATAGAGGAGGGACTGCGAGGAGTTTCCCTGTAAAATGGCTAAGAGAAAAAGACAAAAGAAAAGAATAAAGGAAACGTCAAGAAGGATAAGACAAAGAGAAAAGAAGATAACAAAGTCATCCTCTTCATGTACGTTTGGGACTCTAGTCTGCACACCTAGCCCTTTCTTACCGGCTGTACCCATGGGGCCTTGGCTACCCATGTATACCCGTTACGTCACTCAACTCAATCTTACACTTCGCCACCATCTTTTTACAAGCGGATGAACATTTTCCACTAGAGTATACAACAGTCTACTAACACCGCTTGAAGGTTGCGAGAATCCTCAAGAAAATAACTCTGCCTGTCTCTCTCTGACTGTCTCGTGGCTTCCCTATCATCACCCTGCGCCTTACTCAACCCTATGGACTTTCTCTCCATGAGTCGCCCCTATACTTCCCAGCTAATTCGATAACGAGAACAAGGATACACCAGCCATTTCTCCCGTGAGTTTTCGTCGGGTTTTGAGATTACAGTTGCACCATTTACACCACGAATATACACAGACGTCCTTTCTCTCTGTGTAACAATCAGATACAGACCCTCGATAGGACAAGGGCGAATCCCGACGTTGCCTAGTGGATGAGCCCGAAAAGCCGTGATGTAGCGTTCTCATTAGCCGCAAATTATATCGGCCGAACTGAATTGGATGCCCATAATTGATGTCGTTCGGAGTTAGGATGCTGGTCCGTTTGGCCTCCTGTCCCTGGACTCCCTTGTTTGTTTGTTTATTTATCTATCTGACTGGATGGTCGCATCGCGGCTCTACGTGACTATAGGGTAGCTCAGCGACTAATGCTGCTGTTGCTACTATTTCTACCTGGGAAAGCAGAGAGCCTGCGACAGATACGCATCGAAACTTTATTAGGCGTGGGGATATACGGTTGACTGTACTCACTTATTTATCGATCGCAGCTGACCGAAAGCCAGGGATCCGAGGACGAGGAATGCTGGAGTGATAGGAGGGGATTTAACGCACCCTCATTGACGATCTGGACGCGGTTCATCAATTTTCGAAATTTAACTACTGCCATACCTGCAGGACAGTTGTAACGTCGACGAGTGCAGTCTGTTGCGAGCGCTGCGATGACGCGCTACTGCGCATGCGTCGTTCGAATTCTGTCATTTCTCGAGTCTTGACTTTGTTCTATTGCTTTTCTTCATCGATTTATCTTTTTTAACACTCTTAAACCTCTATTTCATTCGCTTCACATATTTTTTACCCGTACCAGCCTACGAGCGGCCTCTAACGATCCGTTGCTATGCAAATTGGCGATTTTAACCGAACGGAAAGCCATCGCTGTTATTCGAATGATGAATTTTATTACTACCACCTAACTCGCCACTTTTGCCACCCCACTATTCATCCCCCTGTATTTCAGCCTGCTTTACGAGCACGTATTGCGTATCGTGTCCGACGTACTGTACTAATGTTCGCGTCGACTCGCTATTTTCATTCTGTCTGATTTACACGAGGCTTTTTATATGTAAACCGCAACGACGCGCGCGCCACGAAAGACTGCGGCGCGTTGGACAATTACAGTATCGCACTGCATTCTACTCCAGGCAAATACAATTTATGTATGTACCGAGCAAACAATTTACACTAGCGTTTTTCCCACAACCAACGAAATTTCGAATCAATCTGTTCTTTCACAAATCAAATCGTTAATTTCCACGTGTTGCGAATTTTTCATAATTACAATACAGCATTCATGAACCAATTACGGTTTTCAGGGATAAGATAGTCACTTTTGTAAATTAACCTGTCTCTCTTCAAAGCATTTTTCAAAATCAACTGCTTTTTATGAAATCGGCTTACAAAGCAGCTACAATCTGTCATAAGTGACCAATCGGTATCCTTGAAAAGCTACAATATTTTCAAAATATTTTCGACATACGACAAATTAATTCTAACATAGATCTTAATACTACGGCAAATAATCTATTTATCTCTATCAGTCACAGCCACCTCCAAGGGATAAAATATAAGCAGATTATTGATTATCTCTAAGGGGTCACACATTATTTTTGTAATATCTTAAGAATGCCTCCCCTTGAGTTCTAAAGGGACGAGGTCGTTACACAGTCATTGCCTATTTCGATACGAACCACTGTTAACAATCAGTAGTCGCGTGGGGTTGACGGCGGGTAAAAAGAGGTTGTTCGCGGTGACTGTAGACACGCGGCAATAATTGAGGGTGTTATTTCACTGGATGAATTGGATTTAACGAGTCGACTGCGTCGAACCAAATATCCGAATTCGTTCGCATAATTACGGCACCGCTCGATGAGCCGTGTGGGATGAATAAATATTATTTGCCATTTGCACAGGGCCGAATGAGATTCCGCAGCCTATATGCACCGCTGCGCGTATATCCGCGGGATTGCCAAAGGAAATGAAATGGATATAATTAAAAACTAAACCAGCGCAACTTCGGTACTCGTGTAAGTATTAATTGAAATTTTGAAAAAACAATGATATTATCCCAACCTTTGATCATGGCATCGTAAAATTTATTCTTTATCGAATTACTATCATCTGTAACAGGGCAGCCATTTTGTCGAAAAATTTCCGAAAATCGTTCGTTAATGTAGCTACTCTTCTAGAACGTCCAGCAGCGATTATGCAGGTTTCCGGTTTTTGAGATGAGTCACGTGGCGATGGCATCGGTGTTTCCGGTATACCGGGTATAACGGGAGTGTCAACAGGAACCGGAAGTTCAGAGAGTCGACGAGAGAGACCGCAAGGGGATAATCAGTAATCACGCGAGATACGTTGAGTCACGTAGTGATTCGGATAGGTAATTAACCGTCTGGTTGGTCAGACTGGGTAGAACGACCTAACCTAACCTGGCCCCAATCAGTACGAGAGCCCCCACTTTCACACAGTCTCCGACGAAGGCACCTAGATTCAATCGAGTCCCTTGTTAGAGCCAGTTGTAAGCTTTCCGCTTTCCGCGAGCGATTCCGCTTCTGCGGGTTTACGGCTCCTGGCGAACGGTTCCTGGAACTGCGCGGTTGTTCGCACCGGGTCCAGCCTGGTTAGCGTTGATTGGTGGAAGGAAAAGTCTCTCGTCGAATACCTCGCACGTGTACCATAGACTCCTGCCAATTCGATTACCTTGTCATTAGGCGGCGTTGTCCGTACCTGACCCGTGAGTTCCGTGAGCCCCTTGACCTCTGACCTCGAAATGTTCGCAGGACCTTCCATCGTTTAATCTTCTATCAGGCGACTGATGTTATCATTTGTCATCATTCTTTATCATCGGTACTCGCTCTTGAGAAAGATACAGAATTTTACCTATTTTTATGTACTTCGTACGTCCGACCGTAGTAGCACCGGTACCTAGAGGGAGTTGAAGAACGTCATGGGAACACGTAGGGAATACTTGGAAATTGTAGGTTCTTCTTGGGATTAGGTACGTGCCTATAACGTCATCACGTACCAGAGTGTGGCGACGGTTCTGAAGGAAGCTGCAGGAATTTCAAGAGACGAATTTCAGAGGGTTGCGTCATTATTGAGGTACTCTCTAGAGGCTTTTTTTTACAGCCTTTTTTTTTATTTTGGATCAACCTTGCAAACTGGTACCGAACACGTACAGGCGCAATATGGATAAAATTTTCTAGGGCACCGTGGTAACTGTTCCGAGCCTCGCGAGGCTGCAGCGACGTTTCGCTTCGTGCCTATATATGTATATATACTGGACTCGTAAATTAAACGCAGGTCCAGGATATTTGCTCGCTACGGCAGTATTACCCGTAATCCATAAGTCGTTCGTTCGAGGATTCTCGCAGGACTAAACTCCTTGGGATTTAATAGCGCGAGGCGTGACACGGGCTGATGCCAGGATATATTCCAGATCCGGGATATCCCCGTCGCCATTTCTTTTCATTTCCCAGCGCATTTCTTTTCGCGACTCGTTTCCACTGAATTATGGGACCTTCAGAGCTTGGATCTTCTTTACCTCGAGTCTCGTGGCTGTCGGATGGAGTAGATTTAGAAAAAAAAAAACCCATTCTACAACGAATTCACAGCAACTCCCTATTTATCTACGGGAGACCCTGGGGAATGAGGCTGGTCCAACAGTGCACAGTCTCTAAGACCTGGACCAAGAGGAGGACCTAACTGTTCACGTTACCCATATCCCAGAGAAGTTCTTGAGGACCTCAGTGACAGGCGTCTTAATGAAAACAAAAGGTCCTGGACGTGTCCCAGGATTCGAGTACCAGGAGAGTCCTGGAACAATTGGTTACAGATTTTTTGTCAACCTTAACCCCTCCCCCTTCCCCCCCGGTCTCGCCAGTCTCCCCTATCCGTTAAACTACATTAAAAGCTCGTCAATTAGGGATGCTATTTTTCATGCGAGAGTAGCACCGGTCCAACGTAGACGAGCTTTCGAGCTTTATTAATTCAACGGCGCCAGGCACGGTTGCAGGGGCGGAGGACCCTTCCCTTCCCGCCCCCCCTAAACCCTCCATTTCCCAGGACACTTGGTCTAAGCTCCTTTTCAAGGATATTATCGTTATCCTAGTGTTTTCCCTTGCTTCTCCTCCACCACCCGAACGGTCCCTGCTACCAAGTCAATTCGACGACTCGTTTGTCTTACCCCCCACCTTGTGTACCCTATGTCCCTCGTTTTCGTGCCGAAATCTAGTGATATTTTTGGGTGGTCAAATATTCTAGCATAACTAAATGTTTTACATACAAATTGATTACGTATATGAAACTTATGAGTAATCTTACTACTTATCATACAGAAGGATAAGGCCGTTTGGCAGATTCGATTATTTTTGATAATATATTCCTTGATCTTTGGTTTAGCGTCTATTTCCGTGGCACACATTGAAATTTCCAATATATTTGACCGCCCGATGATGTCACTAGATTTTGGTCCGAAAACGAGGGGAAAATTCGTTTTCGATCGCAACGACTTCAAGTGCACTGTTTGGGATGGAAGATACGGTATATTTTTCCCGTTCGTCTTTTTCCTGTCACGAAATCTCACAACACGTCTGCATCCGTGACTCCCGTATTCGCGTGGGTACATAAATTAGCCAGCGGTGTTGCATAGTTAACGGGTAATCCATTACAGGAATTAATATCACGGGCAAATTGCGTTTCTCTCTGTATTCCAGGGATATAGCCGGGCAGCCGGTAGATGGTGGCGTTGCCAGTGCGGAGATGGCAGCGTTGGCGGAGGAGGCGGCGGCGATGGCGGCGGCCGTTGTCAACGGGCTATTACTAATTCAGAAGGCGGGTGCGCCACAACGTTATATGGCAGACGACGCATTCTGCATAGCGTATTCAACGACACAATGGGCCGTGGATGCGAGTTTTGAAATATGAATATGAATACGAGCACGAGTTCGCTCCGGTGAGTCGAAGTAACGAAGATAGGGGCGATCGATGACGTTCCTCCTGGCTTGGCTCTTCCCTTTCTTCGCTCCTTCTTCAGCTTTTCCTTTTGCCTTCTTCCTGGTCCCTCCGTTTTTTCATCACGAGACGTCCTTCTCCGTCCAGGTACGCTAGAGGCACGAACCTCGTTTACCGCCCTGTCTAAAATACAGATTGCCTTTGTACTCGCGAATCGCCACGAGTCTATGATTCGATGATAATGCACGATCAAAGTGTACGAGATAGTCGAAAAGTTCGCTGAAAGGTCATCGATATGACCTATCGATCGGCAGGATTGTTAAGAAAATTTTTAATTTTCTATACCCGCTGCGAGTGCGAGAGAGATGCGCTTATGGGCGCTCCGGTATGTTAGAGCGAGACAGAGCTAACCGATCACAACTATATTCCCTTGAAAATTGATCCCGTTCAGAATTCAACTTTCGACTTACGTCTGTTTAAGTTTTATCCTCGGAACGGCCGATCCTATGGACTTTCTCGTTTCCGATGCCTCGCAGCATCTTCTACGTAAGGAACGTCGTTATTCGGCCGATTGGAAAGTGCACGCCAAGACGCTTGCTTGTGCCAGCAATAACCGGTAACGTATTACCACTTTTGGTCGGTCGAGCGCATTTAGATCGGCCATTTGGCATGGTTACGGAATAATTTAACATTTTAGCGTGGGGATCGAATCAAGTGCAAACCAAGGCGATTTCGCGCAAGGGATGAAACGAATTGGTGCAGCTGCCGATACGGAGCGAGAGGATCGTTCGGACGGACCGATAAAGCCACTGCCGGGCTGAATTATATACACTTGATACTTGCGATTGTTCCCATTACGAATTACCCTGGGGGTTGACGAGCAAATTTGATACTTTGCCAGGGGGTTGAAAAAAAAGGGGTTCAAGGGTTAACTGCGTGTCCCATTGGATTCTCAGTTGCCAGTTCGGATCTAACCAACCTTCCATTTTCATCCCCCTCTCTTCTCTACGTCCTTCTCGTATCTACGTACATGCATACGGTCCGAGTGTCTGCTCCAAATGCCTCTATGCAAAAATACCATTTCAATATTTCATAGCTTATACTTTATCGCTTCGTACCGCTCGTGCATTAATATGGAACAGCCCGTTGGGCGCACTTGCCGAAGGGCGAACCTGGACCAACCGGACGACGCTGAACGTCGATCGGGTCCGCGTATTGTATATCAAATGTTTCGGCAATTTTTTTCTTCCCCTTTTAATTAATATATTTGGTCGAGTCGCTTTTTTATTTTTTTATCGAAGGGACGGTACGGTAGGTGAGGCGGGGAAAAAAAAGCTTTCGAAATAATTGCTGGAAAAGACTGCTAAAATACTTTTAATAGGGATGGGCTTTGTATCGCTCCCCTGTGCACGAAGAGGGGACGTGGAAAGGCCAGATACCTTTTGAGAGGGTAGCTCTTTTCTCTGCCTGCTCAGTTAGAACTGAGGGTCGGTCTCTCCGTGTATACGCAGCGGAACGACGTCGGGAGAACGACGCCCGGCGTCTCATCGTTCATCGAGGTGCGTGAACGATTTTTCACGCACCGGCTTGCCGTGATGTCGTCATCAGTCCGGACGATGGGTGTCGACGTCGTGCCGTGAAGTAACGCGACGGAGACGCCGAGCGTCGCGACGTCCCCCGAGAGAGCAAATGGCTCGTTTGGGGACACGTCACGTAGCGGTACGTGTGTCGGATATGTTAGCCACGCGTTACAGTAACGTTACGCAGCCGGGTTATACCTTAACTTTTTTGTCTCTCCCCCCCCCCATTCCCCCCTTCGCTCCTTTTCAACCGGTCCTTTGTTCGGAAGAAATAAAAAAAAGCTCCTAAGAATAAAAACTTTACAGAGGGCTCTGGTTCGACGATTGAAATGAAATTCAGCCAAGCAGAAAATAAGGGGAGTGACGTGGGGGTGAGTTAGGGGAGGGGGGGGGGATGCTCTTGAAATAAAAATTCTATTTTAAGAGAGCTTAGCGATCTGCTACTTTCTTCTCTTTTTCACTCCCGCCCCCCCCCCTCCCCCTGCCCCTCCTCGCGATCGTCAAATTGTCGATCGTCGGCTAATACCTCTTGGAAGTATTATCGATACCCTGCGGTATGTTAGAGCGAACGATGACGTCAGTCCGTTAAATTATTCTCCGTTCACCCGTTTAGGTAAAACGTTAAAACCGATGGATAATGACTGGACGCGCAGAGATTGCCCGTTGATTCGTTCCCTTGGAAATTACAGGGCTTTTAAATGGGAGCAGGCATCCCTTGGAAGACGCTCTTTCGTAGGCTGCCGCATAAGCCAGTAGGACCTGACTGGCTTCTGGCTACCCTAGACGAGCTAATACGTCAGGATGGTGTTTGGTCAGCCGCAGGCCGCTGGGCGATTAATCATCATTAAGTTTAATCACGCGCGCTAGACAGCATAGGGGTCGGCGAAGGGGTAGACGCGAAAGACCCGTCGTGCAATGGGGGTGAAACAGAAGAGGCCGTCCGACTGTGAGGGAGCAAAGGATGCGAAGCTTATGGGGGACGGGGGATGATGGTTAAGCGAAGGGATGGGTCGCGCGTCCTACATTTCCGCAGTCTGATGACTCGAGCCCGTTCATTAATATAGATAAGGTTTACGAATTCGGGTAGACGCCCTTTGTCGCTTTTATTAGAAATTACATTAACAAGCTTCGCGCGCAGTCGCTACTAGACCGACGGCAGTTTGAATCGTAATTCGATATGCATTATAAAGGACGTCGCACGAGACTGAAATATTATAGCCTCCGATACCATCCGCGCTCCTTAACCTAATATCTCGTGGGTTTACAGTGGCCCGAGTCGGGAAACTGTAATATGTCGCTCTCTTACGTCACTGTCACATTAGACGGTCTCTGATGTCGGGCAGCTCTGTGTAGGAACGATCGCATAACAGATTGTAATAAGAGACTTTGTAGATGCGGAACAAATGGCGGACACGTGACTCGGATGACGCAACACGGTCTGTTTACGGCCACGACAGTAACTGTCAAAAGTTTTGCTTCGCCCTCGACGGCTCCTCGTTGTCAAACACGGTCCGCGACTGGCTGGCAGGGAGACTTTACGCGATTGACAGGCTGACCAATCTCGGCGCTGGTAAATTCTCGTAAAATCGGTTCAGCCATCGGCGTCGCGGAGTCTGTTAATCGTTTCGTACGGATGGGACTCCTAGAAACTAACCCGACAGTGGCCGAGGGCTGACAGGTCGGCCAACCGCGCAATAAAGTTACTGCTGTGCTTTCTCTCTTTAGCTTTACTCGTTCTCTCTCTATCCGTCCTTCTCGTACACGATGCATCCCTCTATCGTGGCTCTCTGGGTATATCTATAGGTTACTCGGTTTCGGGACCTTTCGACTAACTGGAATAGGAGGCTGGGACAATATTATTGGCCGTTTCACATGTAAACAGTTATATGGTATCCGATGTATTATATTATGGTGGGATATGTATTTTATAGGCCGATTTTACGAAAAAAAAATTGTATTTTTAATACGGTTAGATGTATGGTAGATGGGTAGGAGTGGGAGGGGGGTACTTTTTCCTTGAATAAGAATAAGCATTGTCCATGGGACATCATTGACGGTGGCGAAAGCCAGTACGAGAAGAGGACAGTGGGACAGATGGCGCTCAACAAGTCGCGCGACGCCTGGGGCGCGTCGGGACGCCTTTTGCAGGATCGATGCACACAGCACGCGAGGTTCCAGTCTGTATGTCCGACTCGTATTTATATTTTTACGTTCCTCAGATTTACGCAATTCGCTAATCGGGATTGCCGAATTCGAAAAATTGACTAATTAACGGCTTTATCGTTTATAGTCTGATAACTCGTTTCAAACCCCCCGACGCCTCTTCTTTATTCTTCTTCAACCCCCCCCCCCTCACTCCCTTTTTTCTTTTATTCTTCATTCGCTCGGTAACTCGACAAACTTTTCCCTCACCCTGTTCATCCCCCAGGGTCATCCATATCGGTACTCGAATCCCAACGACCCACCCTCGGCTTTCTGTCTCTCGACCTTTCACCAACTCTCTTATCTCGAAGCCCGGAGATTCGCCCTGGACTCTCTCAGGATGCTGAACTTGGAGGAAGAAGCCATTTGGTCGGTATTTTACACTCCCCCCCCCCCCCCCGCCCCACACCTGGCCCCTTGTACCTGGATCTCGTACGACTCCGATACTCATGACGAGTGGGGGGGGGGGGGGGAGCACCCTCTTTTCAGTCCTTGTCATTCTTGAAATATAAAACTAGGAATCAAAAATCGAAAATTGGCCTTGCAAAGAGTTTATGACAATAATTGTATCTTCTGCTCCGCCGATACGTCGTTTCACGTTAAATGTTATCTTGGCGCTTTGTTCGCGCTCGCTTGGGTTTGTTTTATTGGCACAGTTTATAATGGCGTATAATGTTCTTCCTCTTTGGCTTCGTTTGACTCGCGCGATCGCATCTTATCCGTTGGCTCTTTATCACTTTGTTTTGCTCGTAGTGCCGACGTTATTCGCCCTTTTTATTCGAGAACAAATTCTTTTTTTTTTCTTTTCAACCAGCTCGCTCCTCGGTTAAATGATACTCCGTGCCGAGGGTTGGGAGTAAGAAAAATTCCCATTGTCGGAAGATGCGAAAAAAAATAAAAAATAATTTGGCAATTTTATCGACGTACCTTACCCTTCCTGCTATCAATAGTACAAGTCGACAATGGAGATGAGTTTATTTTACGTTTCGATTGGCAACTCGGGTAAAAACTGAAACGACCGTGGTCCAGATGTCAGCGTGATACTGGGATAACTGATAAGCCCGAAACAATTGTTACGATAAAGAAATGACGAGGGTTGAGAAACGGAATTGAGATCGTCCAAGAAGATATGACGTGTTGAAATACGATATGACGTAAGACACGCAATTTTTTTTAGTGATATACAAAATTTTTTTTTGTCTTTTCAGTAATATCCTACCGTACGTTTGTTATTGGATAACGTTATAAGAAGCTATTATATGCTTTGCGCTATCAGTGCCACTAGATAACAGGTAGCTCTCCGTTGTCGTTCCTTTGTATTTTATTTGCCTGCATTTCTTTTTTCGTAAATAAAAGCACATGAGTTTTCTAGGCAACGTGCGAAGCCGTTTTACGAGCACTAATGTCCACGTGCTTCGGCTAAAGATTCTCTTTGCTGACTCCACCGTTCAATCCCCTTTCCCCTCTCGACTCCTTTCTCCTTACCTCTTGTTATTTCGTTCCTCCCTATCCTTCTTGCCTGTTACTCGTCCCCCTACGTCATCCTCTCGCTCTCTCTCCTAGCACTTCTTTACCAGTACTTTCATCCTCATGGCAAAATGGAAGAAACGGCCGGATGAAATTATACCCGTGCCACTAGCTTGGGAGCTCCATTAAGGTGTATTACACTGAGCCAAGAGTGCTTTCTGTCCATCAAGAAACGCCGCTGCTGCTTGTTCCGTGTTAGCGGTACCCCTTCTTTCTTATATTTATCAAAGAGAAAGTGGGGAGGGAGAGAGCGAGAGGGACCGAAAGTATTGAGACGTGGTTCTGAAATTCCTAAGTGGTCATTCTAGGTGAAAGCGTCTGTACGGCATAGAAAGTAGAAAGAGTTTGTAGGTAGTCAGCCAGGTTTTACAATACACAGTATATCTGTATATACGATTCAGTTGGAAATAACGCTCGGTAGACTGTACCCTGGGTTTATGGTTGGTTTTATCTGAAACACGAGGCTGCCACGATTAGGGGTTGTAAATGTGCACGGACGAGCACTGCCGATGGACGAATTATTGTTCGGAGCAGTGACGTTACGTAAGGTTTTCGACGGAGTCTTGATACGTCGAAGCGTCCGAAGGTAGGAAAAGGTTGGAGATATACGGATACCGCAAATGTACCACTTTGCTGATTGGCTCTCTCTATCCCAGAGTGTAGAGGCCGGATGGGTCCTGACCCAGCTGTGAAATTGTCCTTTCTCTCGTCATTGTCCAAAGTAATTTCTTCTGTTCCAGATGTCGCGGATAGGGACGGGTCAATTGGGTCCAGGTGGTCCTTGGGTATCAGGACCTGCCTTCCTTAAATTCTTACGGTTTTTACGAGGAGGGGAATTCCTCTTGATATTACCTACCGAGTCCTTTCTACAGGTTTCCGAAAAAGTGTTTTTACCCTTGTTTCCAAATTTTCCCTCATTCACTCAGCATCCTTGGCCAGGTTGTTTTACTTTTATGTTTTTGACGTATTGTTCTCTTGGATCGGTTTGTGGGCTAAAGGATGAATGCTTCTGCCGGTGATCAGGGATCACGAGGGAACCGCAGATCAGGGTTGGTCCAGGGATCAAAGACGCGAGATGCGGGTCTTCCCAGTCCAAGCTCATCAATCTCCGGGTCCTTACTTTGGAGTCTGAAGATCCGCAGATCACCAGGAGTTGGGTATCCACAGATAAGATTGTGGGGGGGCCTTCGGGGGGGGGGGCGTGAAAGATGGAATAATGCCATCCAGCCCTAGTGGTCCACGGCCAGCCTCTTCGCCGTAGCCAGGACATTTCGTCCCAGAGTAACACGGGGTCGCAGGATACGAATGGACCAAGATTAAATTGACGAGCGAACGTTTTACTCCTGGCGTCCTTCTCTTAGCGGGTGTCTATTCCAGTCGTGAACCACGTGTGCGAGGTTGCGTCGCGACGTCGATTAAAGGATTGAAAGATGGTAAAAAATGTACGAGTTAAAAAAATCGAATAAATAAATACTGTTGACTTTTTTTTGTCAGTTTGAAAAACGTCCCGCGCACTAATACGAACGATTCGATCAAAGTCCCTTCGGTCTCTCGAGGGATGAGAAAATAGAATAGCAGGTACGGTGGGAAATAAGGGTTGTTCGTGCCTCGCTGCTATCTTACTTGATATCCGCCGCTAATGGCGCTTGTGTTAATTCACTCGACCAATTTATAACGTATCAGGATCGATTCACCCTTACTTCAGATATTTTAACCCTCATACACCCCGTTCTCTATGGTTCTCGTTTCTTCTTTACGTCAACTACTTACCTTGATATCGATATTCCATGTTAACCGGAGTTGCACGACGTAGGCGCTTTTTGTAATGACGTCTCCCCCCGGGTTCTAAAGGGGTTGCGTCCTTATAACCAAGGGCGATGCTTAATGTTTACCTTTTTGGCGCCCGAAGCTTTATAGTTCGATCGTAAAGGCAGGATTCAATGAAGCGTTCGGGGTAAAGTAATATCCCGTTTTCTGGGGATAGAGACCAGGATCAGAGGGGTGGGGGGAGGAGGGAGGAGGAGAAGGAGGGGGGTAGGTAGTAAGCGCGAGGCGGCGCGTGGTGAGCATTTCTTCGATCAGCCCAGTGATCCTTCAGCCTGGTTGATGCTTACAGCATCCCTTACCAACGGGTTTCTCCAATGTCGATCGATATAACGTATCCTTGTCGCTGTGCTCGGAGGGATTGAAAATTCACACGTGACACCCCTTAGACGAAGGCTGGCATCGTCAGAAGTTGGCCGAACCTGCTGCCGGGGATGAAATCAAAATCGAATCTGGGTAAAAAGGAGAGTCTGGGTCCTGTTGGATTCGGTCGTAAACGGGCACGTGACCATTACCGTATCCCCGTTACTCTTCAACCCCCTAACGAGCCTTTAACCGGATAAAAAATGTCCTTGCCATTCCCTACACTTGTCGCGAATAAGGTTACAGAAACATTGTGTAACATTTACATAGGTACGTCATACATAAATGGAAATGTCAATGGGGGGTGGGGTGTTGGTTGGGAGGGATCAAGGAGTACGTGAAATTATGTGTTTTCGCGCGATATAAAAATTATTAAAGGGGCGTCCCCGTTACCCTCCCCTAATCTTACCCTCAATGCGGTTGGGATTTTGCAAGTGTATTTTACCAATCGAATAATCCTATATCGTTCCTGGCAGGTACAGTCCACTCGTTCAAACTTCCAATAACATCTCGCATCATTACACTGATCCAGCCGTCACTCCGAAGCCGACAGATGCTTTTTCGTCTCGTCTCTACTCAGCCAATCCTCTCGCAGCTGGTATACACCGGCAGTGCCAGGATGTCTCCCGCTCGTGCTAGTCCTTACGGGGGGACAGGATGTGCTCTATATAGGTGGAAGAGGGTCAGGATGACACTTGCCTAGTGAAACCCACCCTGGCAAACAAGACAATTACCCAAGTAGTCCCCCCAGCAGAAGACGCGGAGCAACGCTCTCCAGGGTGCGAGGAGGTTGGTTGGAAAGGGGGGGCGGGAGGGGGGAAGAGCGAGGGACCCCACGCTGAATGTAACAGTCAAGAAGAGGGTTGGATTGGCGGTTTAATCAGAGAGAGAAAGAGAGAGAGAGAGAGAGAGAGAGAGAGAGAGAGAGAGAGAGAGAGAGAGAGAGAGAGAGAGAGAGAGAGAGAGGGAAAGTCTACTACAGAGTAGTGACTCTTCACCCTCCCCCCTCCCTCCACCCTCTCCTACCACGAATTCCCTCTTCTCTAGCAGCTATCTTCTCTCCCCATGTCCCATCCCCTACGCATTGTCCCTCTCTCGCTATCTACTCCCTGGCAAACAATGGCATGTCCTACCAGATGGAAACTGAGCCTTCTCCCTAACGATTTACGTCGCCCGTTTCTCTCGACACGGTACTCGGCCTTTGGATGCTTGTAGTTACGGGGTTTCCTAACCCCCTGCCCTCCCCCTTGCTCCAATCTCCTCTCGCTCTTCGTACCTCTTGCCAGTGGTAGCGAGAAAAGAGCAGTGCTGGTACCAGTGTTACCATTAAGTACCAGTGATGATCTTTACCACGGTTCTCTGCTCACTCGAGTAGCCATATACTAACTGGATGCTGGAGGGTAGAAAGTCATTATATATATATAGAAAGAGAGAGAGAGAATAATGATGTAGTTGCATATATATATATATACATATATATATGATGGATGAAAGAGAGAGATCTATGTATAGTGTACGGTAAAGGGGTTGAAACGTTAGAGAGTGGCTCTTTGGAAGGTCAGGAAGAAATAGCGTGCGAAGGGTTTCCCGAACGGGACTAAGGGGTGAAAGAGCAGGAGGGGATGAACTCCGGGTCGCCGGATACCTGTTGGTTCGCTTCCTCCCTAGAGGGAGAGGAACGCCGGCGCCTTTGCGACTCCCGATAGCGAGCTACGTCGCGGCGCCACCGTCTCTCGGATTCGGTCTCATTCCCTCTCCCTCTCTTTGCCCTCTTATGCTCCTTCGACTCCCCCCTGACCTTCCCACCCCTTGACTCCCACATTTCCCCGCCACCCTCCTTCTCCTTGGTACTCACTGCAATCCCTATCCGTCCTATCGGCTTTCGCACCCTCGCTCTCTGACCGCGAGCAATGGACACAAATTGGAAACGTGATGTGGAAAAAAGGTCACCTCCTTCGCACCCCTATCCACTATTATATATATATATACACATATATATGTATATATACACGACATCGCGTGATTTGCATTGCATTAAGCGATATTCTCGTTATCTATATATCTATAGATAGTTACTACCAGGAAAGTCATTCGGCATAATAAATTAGTTACGTGCTCAACTCGAACGGTTTGGTCTTCGTTATGTCTGCTATGCGCGCAGACCAAGTTTTACCTGTTAAACTATAGAACTCTTGGTCCGTCCGAATGTCAGTGGGCTGATGTCGGAGCTCAAGAGGTCAGGGTCACGCAATATTGCCTATACCCGTAGAAAATGGAATTTACGTGGGTTTGCGTATGCGCGAACCGCCCCCCCCCCACCCTCCCCTCGCCCCAGTAGGTTTACTCGGTTTTCCTCGATTAATAATTGATGCCGTTAAGAATGGCGGTTAGAGGGGCTACAAATAAATATACGAGGGAGACAAAGGAATTAGAGAAGGAGACAGATAGATAGAGAGGGGGGGGGGGTGGAGAGAGAGAGAGAGAGAGAGAGAGAGAGAGAGAGAGAGAGAGAGAGAAATAGCATTTTACGGAATTCACTGCACGTTTCGAAATCTTAGTTCCCTACACGTTCCTTCATATTTGAAGAGCCCAGTGGCGTCTGCTGCTGCTCCATTCACTCACCCACGGACGTCGCACCTGCTACCCCTCGGTATCCAGCTTCAACTTTTTATTTACCAAAGTCGACTGCGGTCCAGGGCCCTACGGTCAAATGGTGGGTGGCTAGGGAAGCAGGGGATTAGAGACAATGTCCGAGAAGGCACTTTTTCTTTTTTTTTTTTTTTCGTCAGGGAAAATAAATATGTAAATTTCCCAAGAGCCAGCATACCCAAGGGTGAACGCGAGAGTGTAGGGGTAGGGGTATGATACGTGCCCACTCTTCTGTTTGTGTACAGGGGTAGCTACCCCTTGTACCTCGTGAACGGAAATTGGACGTTGTTGCACTAGGAAAACGCACTTCCGATACCAATGCGGTTTCAATTTTCCAATACCTCCTATCTCACCCTACTGAACTCAGCCCCAATCTCTGTCTCCGTCGTTCATTAAATTTTTATCATTCCAACCTCTCTCTCTTTCTCTCTCTCTCACTGTAATCCTCCTTCCAACAAACTGTCCATACAATTCGTCAATACTATCAATAACAACCTGGGTTACACGCGTCGGAGACGAATCCCCGTGGATACTAACAAGGTGCGACTGTCAGATATAAATGTCCCTAGAAAAAGTCACTAGTTCCTATCGATCTTTATTGTACACTCTCATATACCACAAATACACATATATATATATTAGATCGTCAAGAATGAAATTTGTAGTTATAAGCCAGCTTTGCCTTTGTTTATACAAATTTAATCCTCGACGACCTAAAATATGTATACCAATTGTCAAGTTTACATCTAATCAGCCGATACATCGGTATCTCGTACACCACCATTACCGTGCAGGAAATTCATACCTCGTAGCTTTCCGACGATTGTGTGGCTACCGGTCATCGTTCCTGATGGCCTCGCATTAACCTATTATCTTAATCTGCCACCAGAGGGACAAATAACAAGGCGCAACGCAGAAGGGCTACACGACGTCCCACCCCACTCTCTTTCCGTGAAACGTGCGTCACGTGTCACGCGTAGAAAGGATAGCCTTACCAGGAGATATATGATCGTCTACATGTAACCACATGGTACGTACTACACGGCCTCATCAGAGAGTAACAGTAGCGTACATGTATACAGCGGTGCCCGTGTAACGAAGCCCTGAGATAAAGAGAGACAGACAGAGCCCAAGAGCGAAGGGCGCTACGACGTCGCGGTCGCAACCCGACTCCGCGTCCTCGTCGTCCTCCGAGCTCCTCCGCTCCTGCATCCTACCGAGTCCCGCTCTCTCGTACCTACAGTCCTCTACGCGCTCCGAAGAGGAGAAACAGGCGCAAGCGCCCGTCCGATCGATGCTCCTACCGTATAAAGCTCCGGTCCTCGGGGGGCGCGCGACAGTTGGCGATTGCATCCAGAAGACGCGCGCTGCGTCGTCACTCGCGTCTCGCGACCCTCGTGTCCTCTCTCGGTGGCATCGGGATATAGATAGAGATACGCAGAGATAAGGGTTGCGGGATTCAATTGATATATGATTTTATTGACAATAAAGAAACTTAGGGTATACGAGTGAGAGAGAGAAGGAATGAAATAAAATGAACTTATACGAACAGTAATAACGATAGTGCTAAGACTTACCGATAAGATTACTATCGCGAGCGCGAGCTTGAATCGAAGGAGAATTCGATAGATTTAAGAAAAAGCTTTTGTATAACGAAAGTGTCGTTAACGTCACAAGGTGAAAGTGATTGTTGGGTTCCATGATACCCGTGAGATCCAGAAGTTGATTTCCGTGCGAATCTGACGACTTCCGTTATCGCGATAGCGTCGCGACGGAGTCCCTTCAGGCGCTCGTGTCATTCCTTCACTTCTTCGTGCTGCATCCCGGCTGGGACGTCGTCGAGAAGACGGGATCGCGTCGGGGCTATCGCGCGCCGGAAGTACCGATCGGACGCACCAGGAGAAGGAACGCGGACGTGCAACAAGTTAAGAGGAGGCCGTCGCGATGTGACATGGATATCCTAGGCGTAGCCTGCGCCGTCGTCGCGGCGGCTCTCTACTACAATACACTCCACGCGGGATTTGTCTATGACGATCGGTGAGTTTGGGGATCCGCCTGATACTTTGACGCATGGATTTCTGACACCTGTTTCGTTTATTGGTCGTGTATACATATATATACTGTCTCTGCCATTGGATATCTTGCGTATACCGATAACCATAGGAATTCAATGTAAACGCAGGTGGTAGGTGCGACAGTTATTTTTTTTTCATTAAATAATAGTCGTTACTTTTTTTTTGAAAAATAAGCTATTTAAATTCAGTCACCCTGGGCGATATTTTTTTTTACGCGTTTCATCCCTTGTACGTACATTGCCGGACGTGCAGTCACGTGGGTGGGAAGTTTGCACTTTCAATTTTATCGCGAAACCAAACACCCGCCCCCTTGTTGGCTTGTACGTTGTTTCCGGGTAAACGTTTCCGTTACTTAGGGGCTAAAAATATATATATCTTTTTTTTGAGGGTTGGTACCGCTTTATTTTTTAAGGTACGTTTCACACTTCGCGATCTGTACGCAGCGCTCGGCATCGTGGTACTTAAGGGTTGCGGAGTCGCAATTGGGGGGTGGTAGGGGGTGATGACTGAATTGCATAATATAAGGCTTTAAAACCAGCTCCCAGGAGATAATGATAGCCTGAGGTAATTAGGACTCCAGTGAAAATCTTCTTGCGGCTCTTATCTTTAATCGTTGTCGACGTTAACACGGTCCGCTGACGTAACGCGATGAATCAAGCGGCAAATAGTCGTGCGTTCTGTGCGCAGAGGGTGTCGGGGATCGGCAATACTCAACCCCACCGAGAAACCCCGAGATATGCTCGCGATAAGCACCCTTAATCCAGGGCTCTTGAATTCTATGATCCTGAATCCCGTAATTGAGGATTCCGTAATTTCAAGTGCCATTCGCTATTCGCCATTCAGCTCGGTAACGTATGTAAACATACATAGGCCTACGTATTATACATATATGACAAATTCGCCCCCTCCCTCCCTCCCACCCCTAAACATAGAACGGATATTGTACGATTACGAATAATCGCTAAGCAACGTGCCCCAAACAGGGGTGAAATTGCCGTACACCCAAATATACGAACGTACATGCAGAAAGACAGAGACATTGGTGTGAATGTTAAAAAAAAATTTTGAGTTCAGTGAAAAAAAATGTTCTGTCAAAAATGTACAATTTTTCCTTACAACCTTCGTGACACAGGGTCGCGGATAGAGGAACGAGAGATAGAAATATAGGGGATGATTTTTCAACACGCGTATCTTCCGATCGGATACGAATAAAAGTGACTCTGTCACATTCCAAAGCTCCTTAATTTCTTCGTCGTCCTAATAACCGTAAATGGGCAAGTAGATTATGCATACGGGACAATTTTTCATCTAGATCCAGGCCCATTATAGCGCCGGGAGAAACCATTCAATTCGACGTGACCGTGGGCCAAGGCTAACGTGGCTAACGTGGCCAAATGCTTTCGCGCGTCGGGTATAATTAAGTGGAGATTATTAACTGGAATCCCAGCTGGGACCATTGTCTGTATATATGTATATATACATATATATATATACCGTATATATTCTCTAAAACGTTTATTATTGAATATCTCGAAACGTGTCGCGTTTCTATGTGGGTTCCATTTTCCCATTCACACGTATAGGTTCACGTACTCAATTGGGCCATTTACAAGACACCCGCAGTACCTGCGTTACGCAACGTACTGAAAATGTCCTGTCTATTTACTGTATTCCCTCGTTCTTTAATCTTAAGCATATGTATATATATAAGATCATAAGCATAGAGAGAGAGAGAGAGAGAGAGAGAGAGGGAGAGAGAGAGAGAGAGAGAGAGAGAGCGAGAGAGAGAGAAAGAGAGCGAGAGAGAGAGAGAGAGGGAGAAACGGAGAGATAGAAGAAACGCCAGGATAAAAGTTGCCGTCCGCAGACGCGGTCCAAGGAAATATCTTTGAAAGCGAAAATGGCTCGCGGACTTACGCTCAGGGTAGCGTAAAAAATGCGTCCTCGGAAACACAAAAGATGGCCGTCCCGGAGTTTATACCGGTATTGTGGCGAGCTGTATCGTACATGAAAAACTCATATGATATAAAGGGGACCACCAGTATTTTACTGCGGTGTGTGTTGACTACAATGGCTAGGAAAAGAATACGCGACATATTTATTTGCATACTTTATGCGGGACGGTGAAAGACGGAGAGGGTGGTTATAAAAGTGCGAGAGAGAGAGAGAGACAGAGAGGGAGACAGTGTCTGAGACCGAGATAGATAGGGCACAGGGAGAGGTTTAGCGGTAGGTCTCTAGAAAAAAAAAAGGTTGAAAATAAGTTAGATCTTCCACCCCTGTCTCTCTCTCTGGCCTCCCCCTCAGCCTTATGTGTATATGACAAAGACGAAAACCGGATACTCCGGACAATGTCGCGGCGAACCACGGAGCTTCAAATTTATATGAGAACCTCCACGTGATCTCTCGGTCCTCTGTGCGTTGGTACAGTCTAATTAAATTATTGCCTCAACTGATGATATCCTGCGGTTATAGAATGACGAAGGGAGACATGTGAGTGTGTATGTATGTATATATATATATATATATATATTGTAGAATAAGATCTTAGGAAAATTGTAATTTCAGCAGTCAATAAAATCTGGTGATAATTCATTTATTTGCTTTCCACGACGGCTAATGCCCAGCTGACCACTTTGACTCCCTGTCCGCTGACCTCTCCTTGTTCCACACACTCGTACGTCTCTCTTACACAGTCATACGTAACGGACACGTTCTCACACTCACACAGGCATTCTTACTTATTTTCTACAATGTATATATATATATATATATATATATATATATATATAGAGAGAGAGAGAGAGAAAGAAAATATATATAGTGTGAATTTTCGAGAGGATATAAAAAAGATTGTACATATGAAACATTTTTTTCATGCCTTTTCAAACTGCGTTCGTCAACCAAATTTGTCTCCTTTCGTGAGAATTTCTCACGCGCTCGAACGATTCCCACGAGTAGGGAGTTTCGCGCAATTTGCAACGTTCGCCTTTCCACTTCCGGTTGTCGCGAATTGGGTGAGCGAATGCGATAACGCTTAAGCGTTTAGCATTTCGTACCTCTGGCTAGTATATTATGGTATATACTATATGTATGAATATACACATATATTATGGTATATGCATACTGTACATGGGTAAGCATAGATTCTACTATAGTTTCGATCGTGTCCGTATGAGCTTGTAGATATTGCTTGTATATGTATATATATATATGTATATATATACACAATGTGCGAATTTACATACCTACGCCAGTACGCGTATTATGGACATTCCGCGATTGCGTTTACTTGTACGCACGCATTACGCTGATTACTCAACGGACAATTTTACATAATTTATAAAGCGTCATTTTGATCCGCACGACTCGCGCTACGTTTAAATTATAAATTCAGCAGTGAAATTGGTCGCGAAATTCAGTGCGCTCGAGTAACGTCGTTCGCCGTGATTTTCCAACTAACCGCTTTTGGGATTATGGCTGTTTGCAAAATTTCTATGTTTCTCTCGTTCGATTTGTTTTTTATATCTCTCACCCCTTTCCCCTTTCCCCGCACCTTTCCCATCCTTCATCCTCGTCCAGACTCTGCCATCCCTCTCTGGATAGCTTAGCGACACGAAGAAGGTGAAAAGGAAGACACGTGGTTCAGAAAGACGCGGGATCGAGAAAGTTCTAGAAGAATCGGACCGGAGAAACGATTCGATTCGTCGATCGGCAACTTTCCGTTGGATCCTTTCTTTTTTCCTCTCTTTCTACCTTAGATTTGTTCTCCGATTCCTTCTGTCTCTCGCTATCACGCCACTTCGTTGTTTTGTTTCTTGCGTTATCAAATTTCTATGATTATATATATATATATATATATATGCAGGCGTTCACTCATTCACGCCTGTCAAGAGTTCGGATATTTCATTGTCCCGTACCGGCGGATAACGGCGATAACTCATTTTTACAATTTCTGACGACGCCGAGAGCCATCGTCGCGTGTCAGCAGCGATGGCCAATCGAATCGTTTCCCACCCTCTTTCCTGTCGTCGTTCGCGAGCTTCGACGACCAATCGAACTTTCGCAATCGTCTCTATATACTCCGGAGGGTGGAGGTTGAGGTGGCCGGTCGCAGCGGCAAAAGCAAAAGTAGTGTGTCCAGTAGTAACGCTAACGTATATATAGGAGCGTAAAGTCGGCAGCTGCGGCATCGACTGGACCACCGTATACCGCACTCTGAGAGATCTCATTGGTCCATAGCTCATCCAGTCGATTTCGGCTTGGCCGCGTATCAATTCCCACGATTCCTCGGAATTGACCGTATCGTCCATTCGACGCCAGTTTAAAGTTTCTCGTGTATACCTCAAACCCACGTTTCCCGGTAGCTTTCAAACTGCGACCGTTTGCGAAATTTCATGCCGGCGAGATATATACTTCAATGTTGCAATTCAATTCGCCCACCACTTATACCTCGATGGATTTATTGACATTGATTTTATCGGGCTTATTATATAATAACGTGTATTGCGGAAGGTCGTGGCGACTAATTAGGTTAATTAACGATAAATATACGTAACAGAGAATATACATATATGTATGTATAACGTCAGAGTAACGTAGGCATTATTAGTCGACCAAACTGGAAGATTCTTTCGGAGACCGGAACCGATGACGCAATACTTCGCGACGTGATTAGATTTTTCATTTCGATTTAATGAAAAACAAATTAAATTGATTGAATTTCTACAATGGTCGTTACCTAACGCGTCGCGAATCGGGCATTTTGTTCGGCCGAGACTGTTTGTTTACTGTTTTCTCGGTTTCTTCCTGTTTTGCCGGCGACTACTCGTTTACGGTTTGCCGGCAGGGGTTCGACTAAAAAAATATCAAATTCAACCTAAAATCCTACTTTCGAACTCAAAACTCGGCTGTTTTCTCAACGTATTACTCGAACGATCCCTACCCTGTCATCCGTGATCATCGATTCTATCAGGAATTTCCATTCTTGATGCATTCTGATCGAGCTTACCATAAAAAGTGGTACCTTATTAGCCATTAGCCATCAATCGAGGAGACTATATATTAGACGACTATTACGTAATTTCCTAAAATGTCATTCGTATAATTAGGATCAGATTGATGTTTAATTATCGATATTAGATTTTTAGAGTAATTGGGATTGACGTACTTTGATATTAGATACGCGATCAGCTGGATCGGACTAAATTGCCAATTGGGTCAAAGGGTACAGTGGTCTACGTGCACAATGCACGGGGGTATTATAAATCTTATACGTTACTGGACCACCCGGGGTTGTTTCGTCCATAAGGGACTATACGTGGATGCGAGGAGCCGGATATCTGGCAGTTGCCTCATTCATTTGTCAGAGAATTCTTGCAATTGGAATATATATATATATATATATATATATATGTATATGTATATGTATACACACACACATACACACACATATAGGGCGTACATCGAATTTCCTGCATTTATTTATTCGAACGTTTCGCGTCAGGCCGCGCGTGAGTCAATGGTGCGCATTTGTCCTGCGACACGAAGGGTGGTTTTTGGGGGGGTTTCGGATAGGATAGCAGCAGCCACGTGAGGATCGATGCGTTTTATCGCAGGGATGAAAGAGAGATGGAGAGAGGGAGGTGGTTTGTTATCGAATCCAGGAGAGTTAGGAGAGAGATTGAGAGAGAGTAGGAAAAAGAGATAGAAACGAAGGGGGTGGGTGGGTGAATTCCAGTACGCAGGGACGAATGGAAATCACATGGGCGATTTGAGCTATCAAATTTCCTGGATCGTCGACCCAGTCCTCTAACGAACTACCCCTAGGACATATAATTGTTACGAGCTATAATCAAGCAGATTTTATTTTCATCCCCTTGCCTCGTAACTGTCCCCAATTTCGCCCCCACCCGTAAATGCTATTTACTCTTCCACTTTGAAGCTTCAGGTGGCCCTGGGCGTACAAGGAAAAGCTTTCGGTATCGAAAAGGAGAGAGAGAGAGAGAGATAGATAGAGAGAGAGAGAGAGAGAGAGAGAGAGAGAGAGAGGGAAGGGGGAGACAGAGACAGGCTAAAAGGAAGAAAATAGGAAATCCTTGAATAAACGGTTTTTGCAACATGGCAAAAGCTTAGCGAGGGATTATCCCCAGACTATAGGCAGATGCAGGAAACAAAAGATGCTGGAACAACCCCTTTCCGTCATGCCGATACGTTTTCTACGCTTATACCAGCGTCACGCTTTTCTTATTCCCAGCATCTTACAGTATCTCGCCGAGTTATATATACACGTTCGGTAATAGTTTCCAGCTTTCTCTACCCTTGTATATCTCGGTTCTACCCTTTATCTCGCCCGGAGCCGATCTGAAAAATAAAACCAGAGCGCCGTGAAGTCGCTCTGCAACTGACGACTCTTGGTGATGTGGGGTAGGGCTGATAGTACGGATGGAAGAGGAGTGGGGCGCGAAGGGGGGGGGGGAGGAAAGAATAAGAAAAGAGAAATTTGATAGGAATCGAATGGTCAGGATCCTGGTGGGGCGGGGTGAGGGGGTGGCAACAACTACGGACGAGTCATTATCGAACTAGCTCTGGAGAGGGGAAAGGGGGGGGGGCGGTTGGTAGCTAACGGGATAGGGGTAGGTCCATCCAGTATCTCTAAGAACGGAGCCATCCCAATATATCCTATAGGTTCAACGGTACGTCCCTTCTTGACGTTTCAGGAGGTCGACTCTATCGCATCCCTTATCCCTTTATCCGTGGAAAGTAACGCGCCAGATATGAAATCGATTTTGTCGCCCGTTGAATGTGTCCCTGCAAAAAGTGAGTTACGCCGGGATAACCCGAGCCTCGTTTTCGTCGCTATTTCAGCCACCGCTGAGCGACGTATGCTCCGAATGATAGGAAAGAGACGGTAAGGGGGCAGCGGGGGTCTCTCGCCATGTGTTTCGTGGGTAAATGATTTTTACCACCACCAGCCATTTTGCTATACGTAACTCTGCCCATATAACCAGCTCCACAGAGGCTAAACCCCTGGGTGAGAGGGATGTCGAGGGAAAAAAAAATTCTGATCCCGGATGACGTCGGGGACCAGTCGCTTTCTTCCTGCCGTGGCTAACCTAGACGAGAAAGCGTGATGATGATCCTGAGAGCGGGTGAAATTTTTTTGCGTGCAAATTAGGGGGGTGTTCCACGAAGAGGGGGGGGGGGATGTCGTTTTTAGGTCTTTTGCTAGAGCTGGATACGTCTGTGAGGTTGCTCCGGGAAAGATGCCTGAGGAAGGAACCTGGTTACGGGCGCTATTTCGGGTTAGTGGGGAGAGAGATATTATGATTTTGGGTCTTCCGGT
This sequence comes from Trachelus iudaicus, assembly GCA_030142595.1. NCBI lineage: Eukaryota > Metazoa > Arthropoda > Insecta > Hymenoptera > Cephidae > Trachelus > Trachelus iudaicus. The sequence continues at coordinate 94,921 of JARQTH010000270.1, forward strand.
ATGTCGGGCTGAGATTTCTTTTTTTACCGTCATTACTTTTCTGTATCATTGATATATTTTTGTACGGTACGTTGGCAGGGAATGAAATAGATACGAGAAAGAGGGTCGAGGCATCTTTCTACTGGTCCTGTTCGATTTATCTCGGGGGAGGGGGGAAGGGGCAACGCCAGGTCAATTCCCTTATTCCCAAGTCGTAAATATATTCCAGGCAAGCTACTCGGATTGCCTCTAATCAAGCTTCCGGAAGACGAGGAATTCGATCGCTTTGAGGATGGAAACTGAACCGGTTATACATGTACTGCGGTGATCAAGTGTGCTCTCTGTGTTGCCTGCAGTGACGAGGTTGCCGTACCAAGATAACCTGCTATCACTTACAAGGGCTGGCTGGGTTAAATAAATTTCATAGGTATCCAAGAGTTTTTTTTAAGGTTAGGAGAGAGCGAAAGGGTAAAATTTCGAAAAATATTCTTTAGTTAATTTTGTCTTCGAATAAAAATCATCGGACGCGGATGCTGCGATAAGAACGAATTGCGGAGGAAGGAGAAGGGGGTGGACGGAGAAGGGCGTGGGAAGGGTGACGAGTGGGGAATTACATGGAATTAACATGGAGGAGTGTTTGTAATAAAGATTAATAGTGGGCTTTGTTACGACTGCTTTTCGTGTTTGATATCCCGCAGCCGTGGCAACCAATGTTGTTTGCGTAATCAACGGTGCAAACAGAATGAACACAGTTCGCTGTACTCCGTACGTTCTTCGTCCTGCAACAGCATCCAACGTCCTGTACCTCGAGTTCCTGTAATTTTTAATTTTCTATAGGACATTATTCTCCTTTCTCGACATCTCCACGCGTTCTGCAATTTCTTTAGTCAGTCTTTTATATATATCTGTATACATGTATATTGTGTTCATAGTAATTTTATAAGGACGAATTAAACGACCGGTAAGAATCCAAAAGGTTTGGTTGATAGTCAAAAAATATTTGGTTTACTCGATATCTTTTTTTTTTATCACAGCTAGCAGATTACGTATGGACCGTATTATATTATGGGTATCTAAGTTTAGATTCGTTCAAGTATATTTACTGGTTTGAAAAGTCCATGAGACTTTGGTTAGTTTGGTTACGTATAGTCAATGTGGGATAACTCGAACGAATCGGGATATACTTATCAAGGTGGATTCACACGCTTGTATATCTTCAAGAGATATTCCATTTACCGGTACGGCCGAGGAAGGTTGGATAGTCCATAAAAGCCAGAAAGGGATTTTCGATCCCCGGTTTTCAGTGACCAAATCGTAGAGAACCGAGTAATCCTAGAGAGGATCATTTCGAATCCTTATACCGGTAAGAGATAGCAGATTGGCGAATAATTCTTCATCATTATTTGTATCCTCGACACGTGGCTCGGGGTAAGTCAAAATTACATCTGGCAACGTTGCGTTATACGACCATTATGCTTTGACCGATTAATAAGTTTCAAAACTACCGCGATAACCGCAAAGTGCAAAATCATTTATTGAAGTAACCTCTCCGTTGGCTTCGCCACGTGAAAATGTCGCGTTCCTAAAGTCATGAATAATGGTACAGAATCGTTATGCCACTCTCTGCATACAGTGCTAATGGCTACAGGTAGACAAAGCACGACGCCATTTTGTAACACCGATAAGTCGTTCTCTCGTTCATTTTATTTGTTTTGGACATTTTAACCAGCACCGGGTTTTCAGCCCAGGGCTATGCGTCTATAGTACGTTTGGATGTACGTTATATATAGATATACTTAGAGATTTCTACTATAGTACTAGTCTCGCAGGGGGGTCAGGGGTCAACAGGGATGAGTTCGTCTGTCGGTCTGCTGGATAGAACCGGTAGGAAGGGTCATGCAGATAGCGGATGCTCGTTCTCGTGGAAAATGTACGTTTTGGCTGGAAAACTCGGAAATCCCAACTGGCGCGCGGCAGAGAACCTAGCGGTGAAAAGACATACCAATTGGTGACCAGAGTTTGACAAGGTTTATTCATTGTCAGTGAACCAATCATTAGGTCGCTAGAGTCACTGCAAAAAAAGTATAGTAACGAGTGAAGATCTTGAAAATTTTGTTAAGAAAAATTTTTTATTTAAAAAAATTTTTTTTTAATTTTTGAAAAGAGTGATCATTATAGTCGTTTCCTAGTGATTTTAATGATTTGGAATGTATTACGCAACGCAGTAGCACGTAATTCCAACACGTAGTTAAATTAATGTCTTTTCCAGGTTCTGTTAGCCGGTGAAAGCTCTCTGTCTGAATTAATAATATAATCGAAAAGGGGTGGCAATTAAACAGGAACGTCACGTGGCGATGTGATCCCAGGACTCACTCAAGTCTCAACACCTTACGCCATCTTGGCGTTCCCGTTCCAGTCCGTTCCCTCCTGACGTTCCGTCACCCCTCCCGTTAGCCCTTCCGTACTGGCGTCTCTGCAGGGGGTGGAGATAATTAAAGCATGGCCCCACGGCTCTTCTCGGGGTAACGCCGTTACCGTCTCAGTTACCTGCGCGTTACCAGGCTCGCTGGGAAGACGCCTGCCAGCGGCGACGCCATAGTCGACGACGCTTACCTCTCCTCGCGATGCGGGGGTGAAGGTGCGGTATCAAGGGGATGGTTACGCCAGAGAGAAACGGTGTTAATAATGCAACGAAGCTGCAGCCCCCAGAGCTCCTACAGTATCCCAGCTTGGATACTATACGAATTTAAGTCCGGCGTTGTAGGCCGAATATGAATGAGGTTGTAGGGGAGATGCAATGGCATCTGGGAAAATGGCTATGAGTTTGGGTTAGGTTATGGTTACTGCTGGCCATTTAGTAGTAAATTTGTGCAGCTCGCATGGATATGAAATATGCAGTGAATATATCGCGCGCAACTGATAAGGGTTATCGTTGTTCTTTTAGCGTTGATTTGGTATGGTGGATTAGAGGTGAATATATTTTTTCGAAAAAAAATAAATAAAAATGCAAAATGCGACATTCGGTAATGGCTGGACGTACAAGAGGTCGGTAGTGTGTATATAATGGGTGATTTATACATATGTATAGGATGGCTACCACGCCTTTGGTTCCTGGAGGTGTTCATTTTTAATTAAATTTCGCAATTGCGTTTAATTATATTTTTTAATTACATTTTTAATTTAATTTCCTTAATAGAAATCTGCATGCCGCGATAGAGGGGTGTGTTTTAATGACGGACCCGGAACCTTATCGTTTTCAGGAGTTTACCACCGGCAGTTCCTGTCGCGCGGATAATCCTCAAGTCTTTCGATCTGCACTTCGGTTGTACAGAAAATAAAAAATTATGAATAATCTTTTGTACAAAAGTATATAGCACACCCGGTATACCATTTATCTTTTAATTTAAACGTTTAATGTTTTTTTGTTTTATCACGAAATATGAAATTATCACAGCTGTATACGAAGCGGAATGAATTCAGATATATTTCCAAGAGCGGTTTTCGCTCCAAGATTAATTCTTTGATTTTTGAATATTTAAGGGTAGGTAACGAAATTTCAATTACCCCTGTTATACAGAATTATATCGTACACCCGTGTATACGATTTTTTTTTTCAACCATGACTGGCTGTTATGAGATGACAGTGGGTGTATGGAAAATTGGGGTAAAAAATTTTCAGCAGGCACAAAGGCGGTTCCATTCGTTGTTGGTTTTTGAGAGGGTGGTTTCATGGAATTTGCGTGAATTCGATAGAAAGGAGCGAAGAGGCGGGTTTGAGGGGGGTTTGGGGGGGGGGGAGGATAGAGAAGCACGGGGTATTAATATTCGAAACACGTGAATGGCAAACGGTAAAGGACCACCAATTCGCGCGCGAATGATTCTCTCGATAATTCAGAACCTCCGAGCGTCCCGACGCCCGCCGCCACCAGCATTTCCGCAATTGTTATTCGCGCTTGGATACGCCAATCCGCCACTCCCCCCCCTCCGGCTTCGGGGCAACCATACAGATTTTCTATTTTCCTTCGTTCGACATTGTCGCATCATTTCAAAACCACCCCCTCCTAGACTCTTATCAGCAGTAAGCCAACCTGTCAGGGGTTGAAGGCTTCGGGACTTGTAATTGAAAAGTCTATAAAATAGGAAATAGCTGGCGGTATCAGTAAAGGGCGAGTTACTCGCGGTCCCGTCTTATACGGTACCATAAGAGGGTTGAGAAAGTAAAGGGAGCTGGGTAATACGAAAGTCTATGTTTGAGGGTTGAAAAGGGGATTTTTTTTCGGCAGTAAAGTAACCGGCACCCTTTAAGTTCGTATAGGGGTTCTCCTCGTCGCCTCCAGGTTCTCGACGTTCCACACGCATCCTCGGTATCCTCGGCATCCACGACGTTCGATATGGATAACCATAAAAATTCAATATATATTTATTGTCAACGTGAAAAATATACTACGTCTATATATATATATATATATATATATATATACACATACACACACACACACACGGATAGCTACCATGTGGAAAACGCTTGCGATGCTCGACGTCGTAGTAGTCTCTCCGAGTATTTTATCGTGCTTTGCATAAAGATGATTAATCCCACTGTATAAGGTTGAAGGCGCCGAAAGATAAATACCAAAATTTTTTACCGAGCCAACCGGAATTTAGTAAATAGCTCTTGGCCCGGTTTCAAACGTTCAACTTCGTAATGTATAGTCGTATACGGGGCATCGCATTGCTCCTGCTGTTGCCGAAGAAGAAGAACGGTGGTTTCTGGTATAGAAGAATTGCTGGTAATAATTTCAGTGTTAAAGCCAAGGGTGTATAATAATAGCTCAATGACAGTTGCTGCGAAGCTGTCAGTTAATTTTTTATTATGAAATTAGGAGACCGACTGTACACTTCCGGTACATCGACAAAGCTTATAAGTTATTAGCGTGGGATACTATAAAAATTATTATGTTCCTATAGGTCACGCGGTGACAGTTTTATGAATGTTTCAGTACACTCTTTATGATTGGAAGGGTAACTAAACTTATAGAGCTTGGACAGCGGAGGGATGGGACCTTATTATTTTCATCCCCTAACGCTTGGTAAACATTTGCATAGTGGTACATAGCTGGTGGGAGGGTCGTAGGAGGATCTCTCTCTCTCTCTCTTTTACAACCCTTAGCAGAAAGAACGTAGCCTTAATCACGATTCGGCGTGCTGGGGCAAATGTAATTTTGCCGTCGCGACGTCGCCGACGTTTCTCGTCGCCCGTTTAGCACGGGAAAAAATCATCATGAGGGTCGCGCATCTCTTTCGTAAAATCGTATCCTCTCGACAAGCGCGAGAGGGGCAGAGAAAAATGTCTAGAGCATTGAGCCGAATGAGCCACTTGGAAAGTAGGTCTATCGGGTAGTCGAGCTTTGACGTTTCGAAGCGGTCGACTTTTTCAGGGTAGGATATGTGGACTTTATGAACACGCTTGCCAGGTGTGTGTTAGAAGCGCGAGAGAAACAGAGATAGATTTTTCGTTCTAGCCGCGCAGCGATCCCATTAATTATGCAGGACCCAAGTAGGTACAGGGAAAAGAGTAAAAAGTTGAACGGGTCATGAATAAAGGTTCAAAGTTGAACGATACGGCAGGGGTAAGTTAGGGACGTCGTCGCCGATAGAGTTTGCTCAAGATTATCGGCACGCGCTGTGAGGTAAAGGAATTCAAAATGGTGGAAAAGGAAAAAAAAGGATAGCTTAATACTCTTGATAGAATTAGGGGCTTGTTACTTAAGCGGGCATCAGAAGTCACCCCTCTTCTGGTACCAAGAGTACCAAAAGGGAATGATGATCTTGGTAACGGATTTAACAAGTATACCGGTATATATATATATATATATAGCTACGTGTATATATATATATATATATATATATATATATATATATACACGTAGCTTTGTATTAATCTAAAGAATACGTATCCAAAGGGTTGTGATCGTATCGAATGACAGGGCTGGGCTCAAACTCTCGTCCCTCGCGATTGGCTGTTACGAATTTACATTCCATTAAGCAGTTGAATATTCACTGGGTATACCTCGATGGATCCTTGGTACTTAATCCGTACCTATTAGGTACCGCGGCCGGACTATATACGGTATAGGCATACTAGAGTAAGACAGAATAATAGGGTTGGCTGTATAAGGGATGATGAAGTATCTATACGGTGCAAGGACATGCTGGGTTAACTAGGGATGCAAGAAGTGCGTCATTGGACGCTAGGTTCATTTGTCCCTACGAGGGATGGGCCGGATGTGATGTCTGACTGTACCGGGGTACCTACTACTTGACCTAGTCGGACCTACCAGAAGGCGTCTGACTACGGCTTGGTCTTCTCTACTAGTACCAGTTTACTAACATGATCCGACACGGCACATACCGTTAACGCCATCAGGCTTTGGACCTGGTTGGGACTCTGGGTAATCAAGATGGCGTCTTTCGAGTCCGAGTCTCTACAGGACGTGCATTCTAAGCGGATCCTTTCGCAATGTCGTGTACGTTCCGGATGCAAAGCGTAACTGGGATATAATGGCCTTGTCGATCCTGCAAGATATGCAAATGGTCCCGAGCAGTAGGACAAAGAGGGTAGGAGGAGGGTGGTTACTGTGTTTCCCAAAGGTAAAGGACGTCGACGTTGAATGTAGACGTCATTTTGCTTCCTGTTGAACTATGGCTGAACAGCGACTATCTGGACTTTATATGAGTTCATCTGCATGACGGTGCACTGTTCTATCCACTTTGTATACCTTGTACTGTCTGAACTTATCTTGTCGTGTATTACCGTATAGCGCGAACACGTGGAAAACTAGTAGATTTAGGTAAACCGAACAAAGTTCGTGACTCTGTCAAGGTGGTCCAGGCGGTAGGGAAACTCTTAGTATTATATTTTTTTATATTGACGAGTTTTCAATGTTGATGGGACATTAAAGGTAAAGTTTTTCTTGTATAAATATTATCACCCCTTATTCCCCTCCCTCCTGTGTCACGTTTCGCCGACAGAAATATTTAAGGGCATGAACGTGTTGGGGGGCGGGGGGGGGGTGCGACGGGAATAGGAGGGTGAGAGGAGAGGAAACACATGAGAGGAAAAAAAGTTAAGGGACTAGTCAGACAACCTTTACGAACAAGGTATAGGGGTGTGCGTAGGATGGAAAATTTCATGTGGAATTTCAAATTCCGCACACATACCCTGACTGACGTTTGCCGAAGTTCACTTGGGAATTTCATGACTTAACGTCACGCCTTCGCATTGGCTTCTCTGTATAGTTTGAGGGTACGTGCTGCAGTAAGTCCCTCTGGTGTGACTTGATGGCAGCTAATCGTTTGACAGTTAGATATATTAATCCACATGCATTACTAGGGGCTCGAAAATTCGTAGTCAGACGTGGCGATTCGACGATCGGATCAAAGATTCCTGGCACGACCTCATAATTATACCTCGGGGACGTAACACTTTACTATCGTCGGATGGCGTCGCGACGGGGTCCTTCGGGAATTCAAGGCGAAGGGGGTGCCCAAAGCGAAGTATAATTAATGTACGCGCCTGTCACCGGTTCGACGAAGCGCTTAATACGTACTGGCGTTTGCCGCTAGCAAAGTGTCAGCGCTACCCCTATACAGCTTACAACCCCCCGAAGCTTTTCGTTTCTCAAAGTATTCGGGCAAGGGAAGGGAATTTCATCGGTCATAAAATTTTAAGGCATTTCAAAGACTTTCATTAGATGTAATAGACATGGTTGAAGGGTGCAATCAAGTACGGAGGCTCCTAGAGGGATGCTGACTGGTCCATGGAAGACTATTAATGTAGAAGGTGTATGAGGGATGCTGAGAGATTATTAAATTTCTTCATCCATATTCTGAAAATGAACTTTGTTTTGTATTTCAATAATTTTTTTATTTTTATTTTGTTTATTTCTTTTTACATTTCTCTCGTATAACCCATTGCCATGTAACCCTGAGGGGTGCTGCGATACCCGTGCCCAGTGATGGACCAGGAGAGAAAATGAGAGAGGCTTCCATCTTCTTCCCCCTACCCCTTCCCCTCCCCATACCCCCCTTCAATCCCGTTCGCTCAGTCACCCTCCAGCTAAATCCAACTTCATTGCGGCCATCCGGAGTCCTCCATTCCACGTTTCTCCTCGTCTTGGGAAATATCATTGACCGCCTCTGGAAATCTGGAACGCATTGCGACTTCGGGGAAGAAATTTTCGCCCCTGGGGATTAAGTCGAGGTAGCTTTTTGAAGAGGGAGAATTCTCGGATAGTCCGTGGTTTTTTGGATCACGAGTAATATTAATAATCAGTACGAGCCAGGGAGATTAGACGCCAACCGTATATAGGGAACGTAATGGAATAAACGAAAAATTTGTTTAAACAATAATAATTATAAAAATATTATAAACCTTTCTATTCATACAACATCCACCTGGGTTACTGATAGGCGCACAAAAAATTTGCATTAAAATAAAAGCAAAAACCAATTTCCCAAAGAACTTCATCCCAGCGAATAATAATAATTGCATTGAAGTTCAGGTACGCTGGTACAATTCCAGAAAGGGGCAAACTAAGTTTTCCGAATGCAAGCCTTTTATTCGTAGAGTACCATCTTATCAGGATTTCAGAAGCGGAGCTCTCGCTAATAAACCTCCCTAGCGTCTCCTTCGAGTACATTCGAGAGTGCGAGAAAGGATATAAGATAAAGTAGAGGAGTGAAGGACTGGCAATCTATATGTATACGTATATGTACGGCGAGTAAGACAGAGTAAGAAAAATCAGAACTCGAGTGAAAGCAGCTTGGAAAATAAATTAGTCTGTCAATGTACATTAAAGATGGCGCACGTTCGAAGGGATAAAGTTCGCGGCTAACATATTGCCTTATAATACGTTATATAAGTCCCCAGTAGTTTTGCCTTGGGACTCCGTAGTGCTGTGTAATTGCTTTCGCCTCTTTTTTCCCATTCTCCATTCGAAACTGTATGCACGGACGTCACGTACTTCCCATACTGGCAAAAGTAACGGGAGCATAGTGGAAAGTCGTAGAAACGGCGTCAACGTTATGCCGGCTATAGTAGCTTCGCTACCGAGGGGTACCTACTTTTCCGTTTATTAAGTCCGTGAAATATTGCGCAAGAGTCCCCCTTGCCGAGGCAGCCACGCTGGAACAGTTGTTTCCGAGTGGTTGCCACTTGCCTACCCCGTAGGAAACCCGCCGACCGAACCGAGACTTTCGGACTGTCTAATATCTCGCGCCGAGTTACGAAACTGCTTTGCAATTGTGATTCTTCCACAGTGAAATCTTCTTACTCGACTGTGCGCCATAATCTACTATCTCCCTCAGTCACTTTATACATTTCTCTTCTCTCTCCCTCGCTCGTTCGCCGTCCCTTTGCAGGATACGACATCTGCATCCTGAACATCTTAATTACGTGCGTTTTCAATCTATCCTAGGCGACGAGCCTTCATCCTCCGTTCCTGGACCAGGGATGCTGCCTGCGACGTAAACAATAATCTTGCTCGGTGAACAATGTTTCTCTCTGGTGAAGTTATTTTTTTTTAAAAAACCTTTTTTTCATTTTCCTACCAACATCATCCTTCCCGTTTCTCTGCGTCGCACCGTCCTTATCTACCCTTAGGGACAAATGTGTCTTTCTTCACCGGCGTATTCTCGAGAGACGCATCTCCAATGTACTTCGTAGCACTACGCTTCTATTTTGTCTTCACTCGAGGGCTGTACCGAGCATTACGGAGGTTCAAGAAAAAATACGTGAGGGAGCGTTGATAAAATTTGTAAAACCACTGGGAATGTCGGGGGCTTGGTTTATGTATTTGGGTGACGTAAAGATGCAAGGGGCTAACACGCACTTCTCTGTCGGGCGGAGGAGTGCTGGTGAAATGGCTTTGAGAAAATGGGATACGGGGGGGAGCTAAGGGTAAGAATGGTGGAAAATGTAAGAAAAGGAAGTAACTGAAGGATTCAGGTAATGGTGCAAGCTCAGGAAACTTGGTTCGAGGGTGAAAATGTCACTGGGGTTTGGTATACGTGTATACGAATAAAGAATGCTAAAGGCTTAAGATAGAATACAAGGGATGCAAAGGGGTAGAAATTTCAGTGAACGTATGAATGTAGATGGCTTTGAATTTGTATCTGGGGTAGTTCGCATTGAGGAACACCCCTCCGAACACACTTTTACTATCTTTTCAATGTATTTACGTTACAAGCCTGTTCCTGGGTATTTCTATGCCCTTTCAATGTCGAGAGACTCTCGCGAAGCCAGCGACACAGTTGCCAGGGACGTTTCCGTGCTAGGGGATGCTTAAAATATACATTGTCACCCCTTTATCGTGTAGCTACCCTATTTTCAAAATTACCGGAGATCCTTTTATGCGATATCTTTTACTTCACCTTGGCAATACGATGGGATCGTCCTTTTTTTTCTACCCTCCCATTTACGGGTTCAGCTGTCAATTCAAAGGGATATGCCATTTTGTATTACGTGATCAGTTAAATTATAAAATTTTGTCAAATATCTTTAAAAAAAAGTGTCACCCATAAATAGGAGAATTATGAATTTTCAAAAAAAAAAAATTCTGTAAAAAGTTACGTATGTTTGTGACCTGTCACTTTCGGCGACAAATGCCCGTCTTTGCCTTTCACTTGATCTCCCAGAGGTTTCGCCGTGGAGGATGACTCCAGTGGGACGGCAGAGTCGTACAGGTACTCGTAGAAGAGAAGAAAGTGTGCACAACGTAGAGCGTGCGAAGGGGTTGCAACATAACTATGTGAATGGCGAAACAGAGAGGGCGAAACAGCTAAACAGCCCGGAGCACGAGATACCGCAACCCCTAAAGTTGCTATCGCTGAGCTCGCACGGGCTGACGCGTCCCTATGAGGTGCTAATGCCTAGCAGCTTAAATCACAGCAGCCCGTGCCCGGGGGGCTGTTGAAAAAGTTTCAAGAGGGCTAAACGAGCGTCTGGGTGTATCTTCGGCTGAGAGACACGCGAAACCCGAGGATATACGAGAAAAGCCGAGAGTGCCCGAAGAGGGTTGGGTGATACATAAACGAAAGAAGAGGCAGAAAAGGCAAGAGTAACCGGTGGGGTTGAACCGATAAGAATCTTCCTAAGGGGTGAATCGAATGGTTCCCAGCGGAAAAGAAGTGCTTTGGCTAAAAAGGGACTAGAAATCACTGGGGGTGGAGACACAGCCCACCCCCGCCCTCCTTCCATCCACTGTGACTTAAATCGCAGCATTACAAAGTTAGGGTTGGGGGGGGGTGGGGTGAGATTAAAGATAGGTGGATATAAAGGCAGTGAATATAAGGAAAAAAGAAAAAAGTAGAAACGGCCACAACTAGTCAGACTGTATTTTTCTCATGTGGTCCTTCGCTGCGAGATCAACCCCATCCAGCCACCCCCTTCTTCTCTCCCATGCCCCCGCATTTGCATTTGATAAATGAGAATAACCTCCTGCATTCGAAAGAGGCATCGCTTCGCGACGTAGGGGATCGCTACGCCTTTACTACCCCTGCTGGAGTCGGAGGAACCACTGCTTCTCTTCGTTCTCTTCCACCCCCTCGCGCATCCCCTAGTATCGGTGTATGTAAACTGGGAGCTGAGTGAATAAGGGGCGAGAGAGAGGGGGGTTGAGCCACACTCGACGGAAGTTGGCTAGTGAAAAATGACGTCAAATGGCTCGTATGACAATACCAAACCGCGAAGGTATCTTATATAGGGGTAGTAGAGAGCCACGTAAGAGATACGCTCGGAGATAGGGGGTGGATCTATTTATCTCCGCTTTTGCGAGTTTCACGGAAAAATGGCGTAGCTTTGTAACTGGCAGGAAGATATTCACAAATCGCTGCGATTTCATATCTTATAACGGGACGTTTCTGCGGGGGTGAGTAGCGTGGGGGTGGGAGGGGGATGATACAACGACGAGGGGTTGATACTTATATACTTAGTTCACATAGGGTCTACATTGCCTCCCCCCCCCCCCTCTGATTTTGTTATTTCTATACCCACCATCCACTACTCTTTCAAGGGTCGTACAACCCTTATCGCAAGAGGTCCTTCCCCTGCTTGACAAAACCCACCCTCCCCGTACTCACTCCTCTATGACCTACCCTTATACGGATTTTAGCCCAGAACCTATCCCGATCGTGTTTTCTCGTGTCTAATGCGACTCAAGTTTTTCACTGCTCATTCAACCCCACTTTTATATAGGGGATGAATCCAAAATTGTCAAATACCTGGGATACCGCACTCGTATGAAATATCGATCTAATTCTCTGCATTCTTCAGGTTATTCCTTTCTCATCGGCTATCACGTAGGATATATGTATATACTTATGAGCTACAAACCCTCTCCCCTATCTCTTTCAACCCTTCCAATATGAGACTACTATCCTCCATATATTTATCCATCTATCTATCTACGAGAGCATATCGAATTTTCCTACTCAGAGTTATGAGCACCTGAATGAATATTTTATCCTCGCTACGTACGAGCTACGGCTTATAATTGAAGACGTGCCTGATCGTACCTTCTGCTCTGTATCTTTTTCGAGTTTCATCTTTCCTATCTGCTTATCTATATATTACATCTCAGTTTTATATATATATATATATATATATATATATATGACTGTATACACACCTGGCCCGTACCTAGATACGTGTCTATTATACGGTATCCTTGGAAACCTTCAAAATTATTCTACAAGGAGAGAATCTACCGGTACTCGTGCATTCGCAAGAATGAACAAAAATAATATGGCTAGCGAGAGGGGGGTTGCCCATCCCCTCCCGTTTACAGTCATAGCTAACTGTGTAAGAGGAATTCTGGAAAATTCGTATACCAACTATACATATATACATTTAACACGAATAAAAAAAAGGAGGGGGGGTGCGGACAAACGAAAGTCGTCTTACGCTGCAGATTTGAAAATACCCGAGTAATGTCACTGATAACGGGGTAAAGTAGCCTCGTTTCGAAATTTCCTACTTGACAATGCAAACTATAGGGAATCGGGTGCAATATAAAGAAACTAGGTAAAAACATTCGCGCAGTCCCGTGGGGCGTCTCATAAAAGTAATAAGGAGGCAAGTCGTGCCGCTCATATCCAGGAACAGCTATCCAGATAGGTAGAAAGGTTTAAGGGTAGTTTTACATATACAGGACCAGTAGTAGCAGCAGGAGCAGGCAGCTCGAATATACCTATAGGTTCATATCAAGAGAGAGTAAAAGACAGAGGGCAGCACGGTCAAAAGTGGAAGGTAGAAAAAAGATAGAAGACACTAAGGTGGAATAAGGACAGAGAGCGAAAGAGGATAGAGAAACTTGAGGTGGCAATGGGAAAGGACGCAAAGAAACTTTTGAAGCCTCCTTGAGTATAAGAGAAAGAGCATCCAATTACGTGGCCTAGGTGTTCCCGACTGCGAAAGGAGTCAAAAGCAGGTATAGCATGATCGAAGGGTTGGTATGGGGCAAGGTTACATACTTATGCGAAACTAAGGGATGAAGGGTGGGAAAGGTAGGTGGCCAGATAGGTATAAGGTATACAGTGAGCCAGAGAAAGTATCTTCGCGAATTGACTTTTATTGAAGGTCGATAGAAGCAGCCGTGGCGACGCTAGATTTCGGGGGCTGATTCTTACCGCGTTCAGTTTACTACCCTTCGCTTATATTACTACCCCCTTCGCCAGCAAACTTTCGCCATTTCACTCCAACTCGTAGGGTGTGTAACGCTTGAATCAAACTACCTATAGATATGTACAGGGGAGAGGGGATTGCTGCTCGGATCGATCGCAGCGCCCTTTGACAATTTCAGGTACCCCCAACCCTGCCTATCAAAACTCACCCTTAACCCCTGAAAGGTGCAAAGCCCATTTTTCGACTGTTTCATCGGCCACTTTTTTTTAACGATATCGCACACGCATCGAACCTCCAAGTCAAAACCATATCTCGTTAAAAAAAAATTCCATCCTCTGATACTTAAGGCCAAAGCGCGAAAAAGTTCTCCGTGACATTTAAATACACTACGACTCCTATCCTGTATCTCTGTCTAACACAGTACGGTACCATAGGACATCTCTGTCCATCCTACGGTACCTATACCCAGTTACGTATACCCAACATGTGCGAGATAGAAAGAGACGAAAACAGCAACAGCATTCACTCGCGTAGCGTTACGGATGAGGTGCCAGCTGGACTATATTTCCAAGTAGCTGTTATTGTTACCTTCCCCGCGTGTTCCGGCTGCATGATTTATCCCAGAATTCCCACCGACACCCGAGAAACCCACATGGGACCGTGACGTCATCCCCTAGATCATTCGCTGACACCTCCGGCATGTTCTCTCTCTCTCTTTCTCGATCTCTTTCTCTCTAGCATATGTCCTCATTTTATATCTATGTATAGCGCACTCACTCTATTCCTCTAATATGCAAACAGGTACACAGCTATATATATATATATATATATATATATATATATATATGTGTGTGTTACCTCACTCGACCTCCTCACACCCCTGCACCCTTTACACGGATCGAGTACCCTTCCTACATGGCGATGGATTTTCCGTCACGCCATAACGTCACCGTCACCGTCAATGTGAGTGCATGGAGAAGCATCGAATGGATCGGATGACTGTAGCCATTACCACGTCGGCCATTAGTAACTCGATAACTCCGTGAAACCAGATCGACGTTCCCAGTTCGTATAGTACCTAGTATTATATCGTGTATATTATATATATATATATATATATATATTAAACTCTTCATTCCGTAGCCACTACTCCACCTCCCCACCGCTCCGTTCCTCGTATTTTCGTGTATCACTTGTACCATATCATTTCTGTATATCTATAACGTTTTCGTGACACGTTATACCTGCGACTGTAGGTGCTTCTGGTATATGCGATCGAATGATCGAATCAACGAGTAATTACGGTCGCTTTATGAAAACGGATAAACGATTCACGTATGTCGTCCGGCTGTCAACATAATTGACCACGAGTTGAGTTTGATGACGGTACACGTAATTGGAGACATTCATAGAATTTAGTTAGGGACTTTTAAGATACGTGGCGCTGAATTATGTGTAATTAGAAAGTAAGTTTAATGAATATATATATATTGCATATATGGAATGTGGTCGTTCCAACTATGACGTCATTGAAATCATTCATCCGACCCGAAATTACGTTTCTACGTTCCCACGTGTCTTACCTGTCTCTCCGTCGCTCTTTCTTATTGTTCACATCGATCCCGTCCAGTTGGCCATAGCGTCGTTAGCGTCCCTGGGGGTCCACCCCTCCTCCCCGCCAGCCCCCCTCTCGTGCCTTTCCACACGGCTGAATTCTTATAAAGCCCCCTCCCCCCCCCCGCCCCACCAAGAATCCAGCGGGCGTTCTCTCGCTTCTAATTCTCTAACAGCAAGGCATTTCGTCCCAGGAGGGTGGTGTACGTACAGCCGAGATACCAAGTGGAAGAAAAGCGGCAAATAAAATGTTCCAAGTAAAGGCGTGCCTGTAACGTTAAGGATACGGTTGTAGGTGAGACGTGATGAGGGCGGAGGGGGGGTTGGGGGAGGGCCGTGGTGGATGAAGCTGAAATTCGCAAGGAGCATATAACGCTATAGGAACAACTTTTATTTTGCACGATTTGCACGTTGCGGTCTTTCGGGGCACGTGCTCCCGGCATCCCGCATGATTTACATATATTTCATATAGGTCGAGGAACTTGGAGATACGTATGGGTCCCTGGAATTGTTGGAGTTTCTGGCTGGTAGATATTTTGCATACTTTCAGGCGCACTCTACGCTCACTCTCTGCATCACTCCGTAGGGTCATTTGTATTTGGCTGCGCGAATCAAAAGCTCATCGGGCAACAGGCCTGCGCCAAGCGTTAGAGGAGCTACTTTGTGAAATATTAAAAATGACCTTTTTCTTTAGGAAAGTAATAATTATAATAATTCTCGTTAACGTATAACGAACGACAATCGTTGAGTTTCTCGGTCGAAGAATTGCACCCTCGTTATCAGACCAATTTATTGCGCGAGACGACCCGACGCTGCGTATACGTACCGACCAAAGAGCGAAGAGGCTTGTTTGCGACGTCGAGTGGAACAGGCTAGTTGAAGTGGTCCATTGTCCTGACCCCAGGAACCCAAACTCAAATGCAGCCACTATCCGCTTTCCGGCGTTTTCGAGTCGGTGCTCCGCCATTGGTTCTTTCCACCACTTCCTGTCTCGCTTGGTCATCCGCCGTGGGGTGGGGCGGGGGGGGGGGGCGGATGACCAAACCTTCCCGCGAGTGTTACTCCATGTTCTTTTCTCATCCCCTTTTCTATTTATCGTCAAGGAAAAACCACCCTTGCCACTTTTCGCATTCAAGCATCCGTGACCATGTGACTTCGAAGAGAGGGGGGGGGGGCAGGGGGGACGAAAAATTCTGAAGGGGTATCCTTTTCTATGCTCTGGTTGTATAAGGGATGAAAACAAGTCAGTGTGTATAATATATATATATATATATATACATATACATATATATATATATAAAAAATATATTCTTATTTTAACCGGCAACCATACTGCTGGTGAATCGAACCTCTACGACCTCAGGGTGCAACCTCGTTTTGTTTACATTTTCTAGGCACCCTGTCTCTTATCATCCTGAGAACCATCTCCGTTTCCGGAAACCTTATGTACACTTAGACCAAGCTACCCTTGCACCCCCCCTCCCCCCTTTTGGAAATTGAACTCCAGAGTGAAAATGTTCTTCGTCAATGTAATCGATTTGAGGGACGTCTTCGTGAATTTTAAGGGTAGCACTTTAAAAGGTAGTCCATGAGGGTGGTTTCGTAGGGGAGAGAATAAACTTAAAGAATCCTTGTACAGGAAATAATAATCTACGTCGATTAGCATTCGTCTGGCTAAGTTGTTACAGGTTTGTTCGCAAAACTATTTATGTCCGGTACGGGCATCGGGTTTGGTTGCGCGTAGATACGGCTGAGCTGAAATGTAAATGCGAAAAGCAGGAAATAGTTTCCAGGCCGAGTAAGAAGGTCTTCGTGACGCAGCTTGCGGATGCCATTCCCGCTGTATCACGGAGACACGATACCGGCAGGGTATCGAAATTGAATTCTTCCGTTTCATTTGTCAACGGCACCCAGCTAGATATGGATAGGAGTAGCAAGTTAGGTTAGCTCAGTAGAGGATACCTCGGTGAGATTCTGACGCGTTAACAAAAATATCTTATGCGCCAGGATAGAAGCACTGTACGTACATAGATATACGCAGGGGGAGGAACGTTTATAGGACGCGTTGTATAATGCTTAGAAAATGTATGCAAAAATCGAGAGAGAGTGAGAGAGAGAGAGAGAGAGAGAGAAAAATTTACGTATCAAAATAGCAAATGCAACGTATATACGTGATATTCTCATCTCTCTCCGTCTACCGTGCATTTCACGATCCTTATTCAGCATGCGGAATCCGCTGGGAATAATTGCACCGGCTGTCGTTCTTGTTTGCATAAAAGGAAATCGCGTTTGGTGCTGTCGAACGATGCAAAACCGAGTGAAGAGAGGATGAAACTAACGGGGGGGGGGGGGGGGGTTTGTAAAGAATTCGTAGATGCACGAGGAGGCGGGGATAGGGTAAAAGAGAGAAATTGGAAAGAGTATCCGCAATATTGCTTCTCAAATCGCTCGGAAGATATGGCTGCTTTGAGAATCGGTGGCTGAATTCGAAGCCAAATCGCCATTTTCGCAAGGGTTGGGAGTGACGTAACGCTTGACGTTCCTTCGCTCGTGGTAGCTATATTGACGTCAGAGGTGGGAACCGTCGGGTGGCCCTTAGGGATACACTGGGTACTCGCGGGGGAACCTGAACCGGATAGGGTGTACTTTTGAGCAGCGCCGTTTCACGCAGTCGAGACTACTTCGAGCCTCGTGACTTTTGAAAATAGTGAAGGAACGTCCCTTTGCCGACCTCCCTCTCTCCCCTCCTGGGCGAAAGCCCCTGGCAAAGTCCTGTATGGAATGCGAAATCAGGCTGTCCTCTCTCGCGATTGTTATTATTCAAGGAAACCAGCCGGATATCCATTCCGGGGTAGCTACGGGTCGTTTCAGCCTAGGGGGTGAGTTTGAAAAGTTTGGCCCAATTAAATTCGTGCACCCTGTTTGCTTAGCGGGCGACTCTCCCTTATCCGTTACTTATATACGAGTCCCCCAAGAATCAAGCGGTGGCGGCGCCGCACGCGCCATATTACTTTGTTAATTTAGCTGGTGACGAGAGGGAGAGGGGTGGAGGGGGGGCGGTAATTCGAAAGTCAAAGTCCCCGTAGCGTCGGGACGCTTTGGTCTCTGAAGGGTTTCTACTGCGGTTGCAGTGTTGAGGAACGTCCTAGAAGATACCTATACAGTATATACGATAGACGGAGGAACGTAGGAAATTTCTGTTGGATTCCAAGGATTTCAGACTAGACTGGTTTGCGAGAGGAAAATCAGGACGTAAAGGGCGGCGGAGGGGGGCGGGGGTTACGAAGGAAGTTAGAGATTTGGTTAGATGTAATTAAGGGTGACTAATAAGTACGTCAAGGGACTGTTATACGTACTAATAATTCGTTCGATCCTGCTACAAATTTCTACGGGTGAAGCTTCTTGAGTTAACAGACAATGCCGTCTCGAAGTTAAGGGATGATAACGCAAGGGCCGTACAAGGATCGCGATTGGGGTTAACCGAGCAAGGGATGAAAAATGAAAGGTGGAACCGCATATAGCAACTGCGGACTTGTCCGATTAAAAGACGACGTCGCTACGTGGGCATACGACAACTTGATAGCTATAAAACGGCGTATGGCACGAAAGAGAGAGAGAGAGAGAAAGGATATTTTATTCAAGAAAGATAAAGAGGATCGGTATCTCAAAGATTTTATTTCTTCGCCGGGTTTGATTACATGCCTACCCGTTCCGCCCTCTCGAGATATCGATGACCGAGCTCTATCCGGATAGTAACCTGGAGTCCTACCAGAAGTCCCCGAATACCCCTAGGGCCCCTACGTCAGCCTTATGGAGCCATCAACTACG
The DNA here is from genome assembly GCA_030142595.1 of Trachelus iudaicus. Classification (NCBI taxonomy): domain Eukaryota; kingdom Metazoa; phylum Arthropoda; class Insecta; order Hymenoptera; family Cephidae; genus Trachelus; species Trachelus iudaicus. Next base: position 114,023 of record JARQTH010000270.1, read on the forward strand.
TCAGGAGCTCAGAGATCGGATATCTCGGTTGTACCCTTCTGTTCCCGGACTGTTAGAGCGTTTCCCACGGCCGGACCGTAATTATCGAAAATTGGCAGTAGGGAAAGAGACAGTAGCTTTTCGTTGTCCAGGGCCAAAATGGCCTCGTCCATATCTCACGCAGCCAGCCAGTCACACGGGCTCAAAAATACAGAAGGCAGAAGCGACGTCCTGGAAGATTACCTTGCCAGGAAGAGATCCCTGAAGCCTAGGCCAATTAGTGGTCGTTAGAGTTGCAAATAACTACAAGACGTTAACTCCGGTAATGTAACGCCTTGGATACACGGTAACTGACTGGGGCACACGAAACATATTTCACTCTCTAATGGCCGACTTAGCATAATGTATGCCACGGCTAGAAGCTTCCTTCGTTCTCTGCTCTGCATCAAGCAAACCGATATGTATATACAGAGACCGTTACTACTTGATACAAAAATATTCACTGGCAGGATGGCTCGCTGTAATCAAATTTGACATACGTCACGCTGTGCGATTATTTTTAAATTATTGATCATACCGAAAACTCGAACCATTCGAAAGTTACGTTATGTAAAATTTTATTCGCAAATCAGACAATCGGATAAGAAATACTGTGCTTATAGATCTCGTTGAATTTGAGTAAAGGTATGTGCGTCTTTGTTACACTCACGTGACCTCACATAAGAGTCTCTCTCTCGCACTCGCTAACGGTATAGGAGATAACGAAAATTACGAAGAATCGCATGAAATATTTTTCATCGATCGATCGAAATGGCAATCTGTCGTTACGACTATTTTTATTATTTTTTTTCTCGAATCCGTCGAAATATTACGTAATTATCATCGAAAATTATTCGTGTGTGATCGATTGACATTTCACTGCGTTTTTATACGAATTACTTAAAAATTCTTTTTTTTTATATCATTGACTTCATTTTCTTCACATCCTTTCTCAAGGCGCTCTGAACCGTAAATCTGTCTCAACTCAGTATCTTCTTCTACGAACTTTATGTATCCTGATCCCGCGATCTTCCGGTCTGCAAGTGAGAAGCCCCTCAGAGGGTTTAGAGTTCGGATTCTGAGTTTCGTCTTGAAGGTAACACTGAACGCAGTACCTTCTAGCTTAAATATAATATACTGCAGCATATACTACAAGTATACTTGGTATATCGCTCGAAGGAATTGATTCGCCTGCTTCCCAACCACCTCAGACCCCCCTCTATTAGATGCCCATTAACCTTAACCGCTCCATCAGCTCGAAATTAAATAAATGCTCGGTCGTTATATGCTGTAGGTTAGTAAGAAGGTAGGCAACCAACCAACCAACTAACCAATGGACCAACCAATGGACCAACCCAGGGTTAGAACCTTCCAGCATCCCGCTCATTCTGAAAAGCTCCTTAACTCTCTTACATCCAGCTTACTCCCTCCCTCTCACTCATACAGTCTACCTTAGTATTGCTTCTCTCTCTCTCTCTCTCTCTCTCTCTCTCTCTCTCTCTGTCTCTCTCTCTCTCTCTCTCTCTCTCTCTCTCTCTCT